>VOQJ01023931.1:31379-59122 GCA_015052665.1 Apistogramma diplotaenia | reverse complement strand
ATATATACATACATACACACACATATACACACACACACAAAACTTATCCTTAAGTTTAGTTTTGTGTTTTTCAGCCTTTGCAGGTGCTGAATGGCCACGGCATCTCCAAACCATTTGTCGTCCAGCTGTGTGATGAGTGGGGGAACCCTTCTCCTGACCAGAGGGTTGTGGTGGACTTGAGGACTTCACCTCCCGGGCTGAAGGTTAGCTTGAAGAGGAAAAAGCTGCCAAAGAATGCACCATGCATTTAAACTTCTTTAAAAAGAAACAGGACTTTATGCAATCCTGTGAAAAATAAAAAATAAATTCTATGGAAGCAGTTAGAAGGTTTTCACAGGTCTGCATAGAGTCATGTGAGATGTACAATGATCTGATTGGAGAAACGTTCTTTATGCTTTAGGTGACGACAAAGGTTATTTCACAACCTGTGGATGCAGAGGGGAAAGCCTCTTTTTTTGTTAATGGTTTGAGCGGCCCGAAGTAAGTAACATTTTATTTGTAGTGACGCAGCATCAGTCTTGGTGTTTCCACAACTGTAAAGTCACTAGTGGGAGTGTTGATTACCTTTTCTTCCACTAGGGGGTGCTATAACCTGCTGTTCAACGGCTCCTTCAACAGAAAACCCATCTCGGGTCCTTCAGTGAACCTCACTGTCCTCCCTGATCCCAACAAACCAGTCAGCCTATCAGTGAAGTATAACTCAAGTACCAAGTTTCTTGCTGGAGGCACCTTCCCAGGTCTCTTTCTCTCTCTTATTTTTTTTTTGGATAAGTTTAATGTCTGTTCAGCCAAACTAAGGGCAGCTCTTTGTATCTGTTCAGTTTTCAAAGTGACTGTGGTGTCGGATGAGGGAAGTCCAATTACTACTTTTAATCCAGCTGCTGCGTCCATGTTCGTTTGGAATGAGGCGTCCTTGTTAAAAACCCCTCCAGAAACAGTGAGTGACTAAAAGACGGGAGTGTCCATGATGTGCAGCGGTGATCATAAGTTTACATGCGCTCATCGGAGGCATGGATGCCATGTTTTAATGATTTCTTTGAACTGTTTGGATATTTTAATTAATGACTCGGTTTAAATTTTGGATTTTTCTCAAATCCACACAGGGTCAAAATTATACATATAGGCTCAAATATATACAAACACTCACTTAAGTGGTGGATTTTTAATGTTTCTTGTACAGGCCATCGAGCTGAAGTGTAGCAGACCCATGGAAAATGAAAAGAATGACTGTTTTCACTTCAGGTAAGAAGCTTTCATATCCGGTCTGTTTCTGTTCTGATTGACTTGTTGAAAAATAGCTATTCTGACTTTATAGCAATGCAGGGGACACAATATATATGTTAGCTAGTGAGCTTTAGAGGTGCTTGTACTGTAGACAAATGTTGTTTTGCCTGTTAAACCTTGCTAATGGTTTTCCTTTGGTTCCCGTCTTCATGCTATGCTATCCAGTACTAAGCCAATCACTTGCTTGAAGTAGTTTCACATTTACAGAATGCAAGAGGTCTGAATCTCCTCAGCTGAGCCTCGATTAAACAGTGTAACATGTTCCCCAGTGCCAGACTACAAAAGCATGTTTGTTGTGTGTTTCCTTGCAGAGACAAAGAAATCCCGAAGGAAGTTGGAAAGTACATCGTTCAGTTTTCTCTTCGCATTAGCAAAGTTCACGTTCTGTACAGTAATCAGGTTGGTTTGAATATGTAATGAAAACATTAATATTTTAACTCCAGACATTTTTCTTTCAAACAGCTGTAAAATATGTAGAGTTGGGCTCCATGTTCTTGTCATTTTTACCCATTTTACTGGAGAGAAGTTGATTATCAAGACAAGTGACCACAGTGCTGCTTCCCATCTCTTAGATTCCTATAACCGTGCTGGCCAGTGAGCCCATCAAACTGGGACCCGACTCTCAGCTTCCCACCCCAGTCGTTTCCTACAGTGAGGACGTTGCCAGCCGAACCCTGGTTGAGAACGTGACCCTGAGGATAATGGTGAGCTTAAAGTTTATTTCGTGCTTTAACTTTTGACTTTGCAGTTTTGTAGGATTGTAGTTACGGAGTTCCCGTGATTGATTTCCAGGATTCGTACGGCAACCCAGCGGGACAGGACCTGGAGGGGAAGGTGACCATCACTATAAAGTCCTCTGATGAAGAGAGAAACGAAAGCTTCCCTCTGCTTGAAAGAGGAACCAGCAGAGTTCAGATTAACTTGGTGGAGGGGAAGGCCCACATCACTGTGAGTAACCGGTTCCCCACAGGACTACGTTACGTTTTGGTACATAAAGGCTCCTGTAGACTTCTGATGATCACTAACTTACTCTCCTCAGAGGCTGACTATCAAAGAGAATAGTCCCGGTGACAATGGCAGCACCTACATCCTGCTCTTCAAGCCTGAAGTGTCCACACTTCCCACACCTCTGGCTGCTTTTGAGCTCCCCTTCCGTTTTTACAATGGTACGGTATCGAGGTTATCACATGCTGCTTGAGATTTGTGGAAATGGAGGCACTTCTTTTTATTTTGTTGTTTTGTGGATCTCTTTTTTTGTCACCATACTAATACAAATGGAAGTGAATAAAATGAACACACATTGATGGGTTTTCTCCTTCCTGGGACATACAGGCACTGAGGCACTGTAGCTTTAGTTTGCAAACAGATTCTGATCCAAACTGCAGGAAAACCATTTGCTCTTATTTCTTGAGCAGTTTGAAAATTTGCATCTAGGGTTACCTGTTACTTTAACAGAAAAAGTGAATGCATTTCTATTGTTTGCATTTTGCAGCTCTAGCTAGTGGTTTTACGTTCTAACTTGTTGAGCAAGTATCTCTGTTAGCCCTCTGCCTTTCCTGTTAGCCAAAACGCTCAGATTTCACACTGCTCTGAACACTCTATTTAAGACCCTTTTTTTCACCTGTTCTTGACTCCTGATGTAAAAGTGCAATATCACTAATGTGATCATCACAGGCACATTGCTCTGGCTCCCCCTGCTGTTTAAATCTTCTGTTTACAAGAAGCAGACAGCAGATTAACTGTTAAACTTGGGTTCTTTTTAACTCTGAATCATGAGTCAAAGAATAAAAATATGATGATGGAAATGTGGCAGAAATATCAGAGACCAGTGTATAAAAACGGAACTCCCTGCAAAGTAGGTACTATTGCATGGACTTGCCTTCTGACGCTTGACTTCTTCTTTTTTCCATTTTAGATGCTCAGAACCAACAAAAAATGTCTGAACTGACCAGGAAAAAAGATGAGCTCAGCACTGCTATTAAGCAATATGAAGAAACGTTTGGCACACAGAAGCAGCTCAATGAGTTGCTAAAAAGTAAGTTTTGAGTTGCGTGCTCCAGGCCCGTCTAGTGTCCTGTTTGTGTGTTGAACCAGGTCTCATGTCACTGAAATTCAGTTTTCAACACCTGACCTTGAGAGACGTAATCTCATCTCTGTGATTTATTTTTATGTTTGCCCATATTGATTAAAATTGTTTTGTTCTCACAGGTTCTTGCCTGGGTGCCAGTAAAAAAGAGGCTGACCTTCGAAATGAACTGAACCGAAGGAACGTGAAAATCCCACAGCCTGCATCTGTGAGATATTATTTCCATCCGCACATTATTTCTGCACAGGCCAAGCAGGAATTTAGATTGTTATTTTTACCTTATGTATTTGTAGAAACGACATATTGACATGCTGACAAGTACGAAGAGCGATGAAGCTGAAGCGATTCAGAAAGTGCCACGAAGAGAGTACCACGTCAGTGACGCCTACAGGGGCCAGGCAGATGTTATGGGGCTGGTAATGGCACTTTTTAGATCTAATAGATTTTCAGGCTATATTTTGGAGAGGTTTGTGCTTATCCTTTCATCTTTGAATGCAGGTTGGCCACCTGGCCTTTGTGCAGGATGATGCTGCTGCGTGGGTCATCTCCTGGCACATCAGAGGTGACATGGACTGTGTCATCACCAGGACAACGGAAGCAGCACGGCGGATCTATGATGTCACACACGGCATGCAGCAGGTCATGTCCCTCGACAGTGTGTACGTGCCTCAAGGAAACAGGTACACTTGTGATGTTTGTAATTTTAGAAAGCTGACAGTTTAAAGTTGCACTTTGCTCGTACTGCACGCTGAGTTTTAAGATTGCTGTTGGCGTCTGAGTAGCTTTCTGATGTGTGATGAAGATGTGTGTGTCCTTTCATTAAAGTCTTTCCTTTTTAAGCCTTTTCCTTCTTCCTTCCCAGTCTTACAACAACAGTAATTTAAAGCTCTCGAGGCAGCTCCATGTTGAACAGGCTGCCTGTAAGTCAGCGAGAATGATGGCAAAGAATATGTCGAATACTTGCTTTGAAATCGGCCAATTAAACATATAAATGTGGAAATACATTTTCTTTCACAGCAGCTATATTTAGTGTACAGCATAACTAACTACAGGGCTGTAACACAGCTGTTGCAGGTTACAGCCAGTTTAGATAAAACTGGTGATTTAATGGCACACCATCTTTTACAATGTTTTTTTTTTTAATATTAACAGCTTTTATGTTGCGTCCTAATTGTTTTTGTTTTGCAAATTGGTTTTAAAATCTGAACACTTTTAGCTGCAGGTAACGACTGCTTTCACTGTTAAAGCCATTTCAGTGTAATTAAAGTCTCGGTCTGTTAATGATGGTGAAAATGATGCTTGCTTTTGTTGCAAACCAAGAAACTGTGGATCAGCAAATAAAGGAGAAAGAGGGGAACAAAGGCAAAGCATCAAAGATGAGAAGCTGAGCTTGGAGAGAGTTTGGCATACAGCGCTTTACAAAAGTCTTAATCCAAAAGAGCCGCTAACTCAAGGAACCGGTGTTGTACCTACACATAACAGACAATTTAGCAAAGAACCATTTTTAAACTGGCTCCTTCGGCACTTTGTTACTAGCAGCTTTGTCACAAAAACATATTGTTTCTTTTCATTTATTCAGTCAAATCTACAAAAAAATGTCCGTTTGACAGACATAAAATAATATCTTTGAACCAATATGTTGATTCCCAAAATGCCGCATATCTCAGTGTGTAGTGCAGTGTCTCATTAAAACAAAAGGCAGCCAACATCCAAAGAAGAGCTTTGAGTGTCCGTTGGGAAGCCTGGAGAACTGTTCCTGAAGGCTGCTAACAGAAACGACAAGAAGGCTGCCTCAGTGACTTCAGGCCGTGTTGAAGAATAAAGATGGTTGTATCAAATATCGACGTTAAAATTGTGCAAATGCAGTTTTTGTTTGCACAGATTTCCATAAATCTCTGCTCTCATTTCCTATTTTCCAATCAAAATATGAAGAAATAAGTTCCTCCACACTTTTACACAGTGTTTCAGGCAGTTTCACCTATACTGCTAATGTATACATGATAGTTTCTTTATTTTAGCAAGTATGCATGATATTTTATAAATCAGCATTACAAAAAACCCGAAGTACCCCCTGCAGTACACCGAGTCCTCCTGTGTGTACTTGGTGTCCTCACATGAAAAATAGAAATCTGTAGTATTCATCATTTCAGCTCTAAACAGAATTGTAACTGTTATTTATACTTAATTAATTTATCAATCACTTAATTGATTATGTGATATGCACAAATTTTCAACTTATTTTATACCAAAGTGAGCTTATGAGTGACTGACTCGGGACTGTTAGCAGGAGATAAGACGACATCCAACAACACCACACTCGTGTGGTCTGCAAAAAGCTGGACAAAGGGCCAAAAAAAAGCAAAAGATGACTTGATGTTCGCTGAAGATTCGTTCAGAAGGTCTGCAGATTAGCTTTCAGATCATACGGAGATGAATGGGTATCAAATGTGTGGATCAGCTTTGTTTATGCCATGAGATAGAAAACATAAGCCAAACCTATGCTATAGCATACATACTACAGCATAGCAGAGTCCTTTTATCCAAAGTTAAGAAATGACCGTGTGTGGTTTGATGTTGCCTTTACTTTTGGGGCAAAGTTTGTTGTGAGTTTTGTGATTTGAATTGCTTGCAGAGCGCTGCCGCACATAAGAAATGGCCATCCGCTCTTTGATCCCCCTGGGAACCCGGTCTACGCCAGAGAGCTGCTCATTTACCCTCATGATCCGGAGAGCTGTGACATCGGTGAGCTGCCTTAAATGGATTTCCCCTCCTCAGTGTAACACTGCCTGTTTGGTTATTGGAGATTTAAAGTAAGAGTCCATGGTTTCTGTGGTTTTCTCGAGGCTTGCCATGTCAGTCTGTGTTTGATGTTGTTGGAGGGTATTTCCCTCGTGCCCCCACCACCCCTGTGAAAGATTGTGGTAAATGTTTCCACCTGGGATCCAGCCTCACAGGGTGGAGGGGGTTTCGCTGTGGGGGCGCTGTCGCTGGAGCCGAAATTGGGCCTCTTTCCCAAAATTAAAACGACTGTTTATGTAGCAGTTTTCTTTGTAATGGGTAAAAGTTGGTTCTATTTTTTTTGGGATTTAGAGCATTTAGCTTTTAAATGTACACTGATTGCCTCTGTCAGCCTGATTTACAGTGAAATATGCCACTTGATTATAAATGTTTTCAATAGCATTATAAAAAAAGTTGGTTTTAATTTTCCTTTTTTATTCCCTCTTCTGCCAGTGTTTAAAAATATCCTCGGAGATACTATTCTGATTGATGACTTGGACTCTGCAAACAACTACAGGAGGGCGGTGAGTGACTTTGCTGAAACATATGGGCGATATTTAGAGCCCTTTAGAGCTGCTACGTAATCTCGAACCAATTCCTCACATTTCCAGTAAAAAAAAAAAAAAAAAGAGAGAGAGGGGGCCGATGCCAAAGAGTGCAATTTGGAGCCACTAAGCTCACTGGTTATGGGAACAGCCAAGAAAAGCTGATGATTCACAGATACCCTCTGCAGATACTGTCATACTGTGGGCTGGTTCTTTAAAGGCAGAACTGTCTTTGCACCAACACCGGTGCTGTATTGGTGGAAACGGGTCCGTTTTCCTCTAAATAAGCTGTTACTTACAGGTGGTGCAGAACAGGATGCAGTGTCCCACCATACTGACCCGGAACGGGGAAAGGGTCAGTGGCAAGGGAAAGTTCGGAGGTGCACAGAACAGAGCCCCACCAATGGGCACAGTAAAGATGTTTGGAGCCCCCCTCCCACAGCAGTACCACAGTCTAATGGAACAAGCAGGTGACCTACCTCGTGGACATATCTGAAGCTTGATTTTGTAACCCTATTGAGTTCAATCATGCTTTAATTTCTGTGCTTTCTTGGGGGGTGGTTGGCAGAGCTGCTCAGTCAGTACTCGGCATTATTGTCGAAGAAGGAGCAGATGGAAAAGGAGCGAAATGATAACCTAAACAGAATGAAGTCTATGCAACAAAACTTTGATGAGAAAAAGAAACAGCTAAGAGCGATTGAAGTCCAACTCGGTATGTTTGCTGAGACTAAGCTGTTTCTTACCTAATTAAAATTTTCTTGATTTCTAATTGATCTTTGTTGTTGTTCTAGCATCAGCATCAATGAGACCAGTGAAACGAGGCGCTGTGGGTGGTGGTCAGTCAAACATCACTGCAAAAAGAGCAAGGCAGAGTTCCACATAAGAGGCTGATTCTGATTGGTCAAATCTGATTCTATAAGGCCTTTTTTGTAATTTTATTTCTTTGTTAACTTTGAGTTGGTATAATGTATTGTATTTTATTTTATATATATACTTTTTGGTACATTTTAACACTTTTGTAAAAGTAAAAGTAACCAGCATAAACTGCTTATGACCAGAGCATGCTAAATCTGGAGAATGTATCAATTATAAAGATTTCATAAAGTCGCTCCTTGTGTCTTTTATTTGTTTGACTTGTGCAAAATGCAAAACTCAAAACTTTACGTTGATGCGTCTGAGCAGAGCGGCAGTCACGGGCGCAAATATTACGCACGGAGATAATCACGATGCCTTTAAAACAAGCTCAATCATCTACGTTTAGACGTCCGGATATTATGTGAGCCGATGTTTTATGTGCGCAATGAGCGCTAAATCTGGACTTGCGTGTTTGTCTATGTGAGGGCTGGCAAATGGGAGAAAATGCATCTGTCAGCTTTGGAGGGGGGCCCGAAACGTCACATCCAAGGACGCTGCAAGGAGCTTGTTTAGATGTGTGCAGAGACGGAACAACCCGCAGTGCCTTCACTGATCTCCGGAGCCCAGATCATCACTACTGATTACAATCTGAGAGGATACTGCAGGGTTTAAAACATCTTAGCCACGATGCGCGGACTGCTACTTATTCATTTGCTTTTTCCTCTCATCGGTGGCTCACCTTTTCAGTATAACATGTTTCAGGGAAACGCATATTCTGGCGCCGAAACAAGACAAAGAAACAAGTGAGTAAACTAGGCATCTGTTACTGAAATTATGTTTGCAAGTTAGTGAGGTGCCCTTTCTTTTCTGTGCGTAATTTAGCGTTTAGATGTTTGTGCATACGAAATTTGCCCTTTGCTGCACACCAGAAGAGATTAACAAGTGATTTTGTGCAGAAACTGGTGCGCCTTCGTTGTGCACAAGAACGTGAGCTGCGCCGTGGTAGGAGGCACGGAGAGTTTCGTGCAACCGGAGGTTTTACCGTGTCCACCGGAGCTGCCAAACTGTGCGCAACAAGTGATGTAAGTTCCCAGAAGTGCTGGACATTACAGTAGGTGGAGGGCGGCTATTCTTTGCTTTCATCAGTATTTTTAATAATATGAAGCAATACTTTTGTTACTGTCTTGCAATTGGAGCTGGCCACTAATCAGCGAATACTAATAATGCATTCATTTGGCTCTTGCGTGTTTTTTTTTTTAAAACTAATATAGAGAGCAAAATTATCACGCAGAAAAAACATTCTATTCAGTCATTAATAGTCATAAACATTAGCTGGCATTCCTCTGACTTCCACTTTGTTTTGCTTTATTGTTTATTGAGCAACACACACCACACCAGTGGCATGTAGTTAATCATGGGTGGCAGGACCGGCAGAATCCCCATGAGTGGAATTGGTGGGAACTGTTTCCTGTCAACTGCATGATTAATGAAATGAGCTGACTTGTGTTTATCGAATCTTAATTATCAACAACTTAACTTTGTATTTCTGAGAAGAAGAATAGCAAGAAATCATTTTTGGTACAATTGTTAATTCAAGTATTATAACGAACTACTGTTTCATGTTCCCAGATATCAAACACACTTCAGACCCATGTATAAGATTGCCTACAAGACTGTCACAGAACTGGAGTGGAGGTGCTGCCCGAGGTACCAGGGCCACGACTGCATGGAGTTGAAAGATGCCAGACTAGTCCAAACAGAGCGTTTGCCTCATGCTCCAGCAGCCTCTGGACATTTTCCAGCTCCACAAGGTGAAAGACATGTTTTTAACAAAAGGAAGTCTTGCGTGAAAATATGCAAAATAAAATGAAATTGTTGAAATATCTTTACTGACTCGCTCTGTAATTGTGCTGCAACTCCAGAACCGCGGACAGACGGGCAGAGGAACCATCCACGGGGAGGGGAGAGGCATTTTACAGGTCAGATAAGTCACAGGCCACTAGATGGTCAACAAGAATCTCAACGCTCACAGCAGCTGGAGGAGGAGGTGCAGCGACTATCGCAGATGGTCCTGGACATGCAGGCAAGAATGACAGACATGTCCTCCAACCTCAGACTGGATTTCCAGGAGGATGCCAGTAAAATGGTACTTACACTGCTGAATAACCTCAAACAGCCCGCCAGTGCACAGGGGGCAGGAACCGAAACCATTCAGGTGCAGGGCTTCTCTTCTGACCACAACACAGTGCCAATGGAAGATGTCATGAATAAGATTAGCCAGGTGACACATGATCTCGAGTCCAAGAGCAACACCTTGGATGAGCTGCTGGGTCGTGTCAACTATCACGATGGACAAATTCGTCTACTAATGGATGCCCAGACCCCTCTGTCCACAGCCTCTTCTGCTCCTCCTATAGATGACACAGACCTGCGGGCCTACCTGGATGAAAAGATTCAAGCCCTGAGAGAGGAAATGATGGAGGGCATGGATATTAAACTGGCAGACTTGAAGAACTCTTGTGATTATAAAATTCTGTCAGTTCAGGAACATTGTGATGGACAGGAAGCCAACTACCTCAGTCTGGCTGAGCTTATGGATTCAAAGGAAACTGACCTCCGCAATGAGATCCAAGACCTTAGAACCAAGCTATCTGTTCCAGGAAAGGAAAACCGCCAGGCATCTGAATCTGTTCTGGCTCGCCTGGAACATTTTGAAAGCCGTCTGAACTCCACAGAGAAGTCTTCGATTGCACTGATCCACTTTGTTGAGGAAAAGTTGAGAAAAGAAAGGGAAGAAGTTGTCAGAGACCTGACGGAAACTATGAAGAACAAACTGACCTCGATGGAGGACACACTCAAAACCCTGTTGATTGATACAAGCTCCAACTCCACATCTGCTGGTCAGCCAGCAAGTCCTGATGCTCAGCAGAGACACATTAACTCTCTGAAGATTTCTATTCAAACTCTGGAGGATAGAGTTGATATTTTGAAGCAGGAGTGCTCAAAAGAGTGCACGGATAATTTAACTGTTGTTGAAAGCCTTAAGCAAGAATTCCAGAGTTGCAAAAATGCTGTAGATGCTATGGAGAGCAATCTGAAAGTCCAGAAAAATGCCAATGGAGCAATGGCGGGACAACTCCTCGACTACAGCAGCATCATTGAGAACGTACAAGGAGAGATAAGCTACCTTAAAGGCCGTGTGGGCGATTTAGAGGACCAGCAGTCTCAGACACTCGAAAGCTTTAACTCTAGCTGGGGTTATATTAAAATGGAGACTGAACAGGAGGCCAGGGACCTTTTGGAGCTTCACAGAGCCCAGCATCAAGAACTGAGACAGCGACTAGATGAGCTGGGCAGGGAGGTAAAAGCTGAGGCCGACCACTGCAGGGAAAAAACACAAGACGTAGGGCAGGAGATTGCCCACTTGGACACTCGTATTGTTAATATGGAGACTTTATGCAGCAAGCTGGAGCCTATCTCTGCTAGTCTGCAGAGTATCAAAGAGGGGCTGAACAAGCACGTCACTGGTTTGTGGAATTGTGTGAATCAGCTGAATGGCACAGTTAGAGCTCAAGCACAAGACATTGGAGGACTGAGGGGGACATGTGAGACTCTCCAAAACCACATTACGAATGTGGAGAGAGCTCTCCAGCCTGGTAATGAAGGTAAGCTGCCTGTGCTGTCATCCAAAAGTCTTGAAGTATGACAGATTAGATTCTTATTACAAATAAAATTTAGATTCCTGCAGCAGTAAAATGCACCCTGCACTAGTCAGTACATTCCATATGATTGCTAGCTTAACATGCTAATGATAGCAAAAGTTAATCAGTAGAATTAAAGCTGAGGGGGCCTGGACACCCATCTGTAATGCAACTCTGGTGTTGTTTTTAGTTTACCATCATCTAGTAAATGTCACTGTTCATAGGTACATAGTCTTTACATTAGTGATCCTCAAACTGTGGGACAGGCGAGCGTTGGGGGCGGAGCCACTGCACATGAAACAGGGGCCTCCAGGTAAAGACAATATCGTTAATTTGAATAAATTACAAATATGCTTTTTTATTTATGAAGAAATATGAAATAGTTTGCTAATGTTACCTTTAAGTAATGTGAAAGTTTGATCATTTATTATTGTTAGTGACTGATTAAAAAAATTGTGGGCAGTGGGGACAGATTTAAAAAAAAATTAAAATTGATGAATTTATTCTGAAATGGGACATGCCACAAAAAGATTGAGAACCACTGCTTTAAATGAAAAGACACACAGGCTTTCAGGCTTTATTTTATTTATTATCCACAAAGGTTCAGTGGTAGAAGCCTGAGATGACATTGAAATAGCTGTAATAAATTTCAGCCTTTTAACTCATTCCCTAAGCTGGAATTCGTGTTTATCACAGACTGCTTGTGTATCCGAGAGGCCGGACTATTGGAGCGTGCTTCGGAGGAAGTTGGATTTTCATTTAACCATGTTCTCAGTTAAGGCAGGCGGGCTTGATTGAAGACACATGGTTCATTTAATAGACCCCACTTGTGTTGAGCAATGTTTTGGCATAAAGAAATATTACTCACCAGGCTTACTTGTGCATCCAAGTGCACATTTATGTGTGTGTCCATAAACTGTGTATCTGTGTATTTAAATTGCTGGGTGTAATATGTTTTCATTACATTAAGTAAGAACATCAGCATGATCTTGTTCACTTAGCTTAATATTTGTTGCTGCGCATTGGACATTTATGTTGTTTTATGCTAACACTTATATAGATTTTCATATTGGTGCATAGGTTGCATACTTCTTGTCTGAGTCTAGTTGTTAATGACACATGTGAAACTGAGCTGGACCTGACTGACTCTGACAGCTTCAGATGTGAACCAGAAGCACGCCCGTAACGTTTACGAGCTGGGGCTCCCCCCCCCCGGGACCAACTAGTTACTGGTTTACGGAGAGTTGGTGCAGCATGAGGTCTAGGCCAGAACATGATTGGAGGTCAGCTGGAATAAAATAGTTGTGGTTCTTGTTCTGGGTCCACTCCAAGTCAAACCTGAGGCCTTCCATCTGATTTCTAAGCAAGTCTGACATGCCAATTTCCTTTCTTTTCCTTTTTTTAAACCAAATAGTCTCTAATGACTAAGAAATGTTGTCACTCCACCTCCTGGTTTTTGTTGTAATATGTCACTGAGAAATTGGCAAGTTACTCATGAGTTCCTCTCTAAGAGAAATTAGAGGCCACTTCTTGCTCGGCTCTCAGTGTTTGCTCTGCAAGCTACCTTGTGCTGCCTCTCACTGCTTATCTGAAGAGCATGGAAAATGCTCTGTCATAGAGACATCCACACATAGCTTATCAAGGCCCTTTCACAGGGACCGCTCTTTCTTTCAGAGCCAAGAGCATCGTTGTGTTTAGATTAGGTGCTATTCACAGTTTTTGCAATGCGCTTGAATTCTTTTTGCTCCTTACTCGTCTGTTCGACATACAGATTTCTCACATTTTTAACTTCCATGGTTGAGCTGATTTCCTGTTGGAATGACCCGAGAATGCTGTGAGCTGCTCTGAGTTTTCACAGGTCATCTGTCAAGATGTTTACCATGATGTCATACAAGTTGTGAACCTCAGAAAAAAAAAGGTGTAATATGTCGTTTCTTCATTGCATACTAACCCTACTGTCCATTCAGCAGTGGGCTACACATTTCTCAAGAGAGTTCATTTCACTTTTTCTTATTGCTTCTTGGACAGTGTTTGGTGAACAGCTCTTTGCAGAAGTCTATAGAATGTTATATTTCGCTTCCAAGGACTAAATCACTATTTCCAGTTAGCAAAATATAAATACACGAGGAGCAACTCGAGACTTTTGCACAGTAATTAAGTGTGTGTGTGTGTGTGTTCCCTAATTCCTTGTATTAACAGACATCCTTTACGTGTGTTTGACAAGAAGATCCGAGTTTGCTTAAAGTACAGCTTCTATTATGGAAACCTCTTGAGATTGCAAGGCATGCTTTCCTGATTGTGACGAGGCTCAGTGGTTAGTATTTGTAGTTTAATGGCCTGTTAGTGATAAGGCGCACACACTCTGGTCAGCGGTCAAACATGATAACCTCATGAACCAAAAACAAGACGGGCCCCGTATGAAAGCCCCCACAGAAACCACAGTCTTCGATGTTTGTCTGCCGCTCTGCGCTCATGTATGCTCCATTGTCCTGAGAGAGGAGGTGTTACATTATTTGTGACATAGAAATGTTGCAATAACCTTTGAGCACTAAGCGTTGAGCACTAAATTCTGAGGCTGGATTTATTGATTCCTAAATCAAAGCCTTAAGGGCTCAGTGTGTTTTTTGGTGACTCATAAAGTCAATATGCAGCAAATTGCAGTTATTATAATGCGGTATGTAATGTGGAAAGTGGCAGTTCTTGTGACACAAGGGGCTGCTGAAGCCTGGATCTGGCGAGTGAGGGAATAACAAAGGGAGGATTTCCCATGCTTGTTTTGGTGGAGGAATGAAAATTTGTGGTTGATCGTAGATCAAGCTGCATTTGTTTACAGCTCGTCGCTTTCATCAGGTCAAGCATTCTCATATGCAGGCATTGCATCCTTTGTTTCCCTCTTTTATCCGTGCGACACTATGTCTGAAAACACTTTGGAGTCCCTCGGATCAAAGGCAGCTCTCCGGAGAACACACCTCATCTTATACGAGGAGCGACATGGCTAAGAAACACATGCACATGTGCAGATTCATAGATGTACCCCCCTGTGCTGTTTTACTGCTACAGGCTGGTCTCTCCGCACATGTTGCAGTTAACAGGCGTATTTCTCTGGCTTTTGCAGAAAATGACCCTTTTGCCTGGAGTAAGGGGATAAGCTTGGTATGCTGCTGGTGTGTCTTTTATGTGCTGGTTTCCCTTTTGGTACAGCAGCTTAGATGCAGTAGACCAAAGAGTAACTGTGACAATGTGGCTGAAGCCAGCAGGGTTGCAGGTTTATGAATGTGCCAAGATGTGTGGTTTAGAAGTGATCACAAAATCATGGCTAATGGGGTATCAGTCTGGTTTTTCTCTGTTAATGTCTTTAATAGTGAGCTCAGACAATCGCTCACTGCTAGCCTGTTAATGAGGCTTAGCAGTTGCCCTACTACACTCATAAAAACAACTGCAGGTTTCTTGGAAGTGGATAAAGTCAATGTGCAACTTTTAACATTTCTAAAGACTGTCATGCATGGTGCAAACACACTTTAGTGTTGCTTAATGTGGAAGCATAACCAGGAGCACCTAATTGTCAATTCTTTGCGCACCACCCTGCTCCCCTGTTCTGTTTAATTGTTTTTATCAAGGTTTTTCCTCGTATCCACCTGCTGTTCCTGTTGGTGTGCACTGATTTCTAAATAGGAGTGACCATGCTATTAAACATGCATTACTTTCAGCCCTATAATTAAGCAGCTGAGTTATATAAAAATACAGTTGTATGCAGTTGTCATAAAGAAGCAGATTAGTAACAGTAAACACAGTTTTTTTTGTACCAGATTGTAAACATGCTTTGTTTTGCTGTAAAGCCATTTTAACATACAAAGCATGGCTTGGCACCAAGTGGACCAAGTGCCGAAACGCTGACATTAGCATAGCACCACAACATTGCTGGCCCCAAAGTTGCAGCTACTGTTGTCAGTGGCTTTGGGAGGGATTACTGCAAGAAATTTACTGATGATTTGCAGTTGGAGCCCATAGATTCTGTCCATCATGACTTTCTTCCCACACAGAGTACCCCGACCTTTGCTGTGTAAGTGTGTAGCACTGACACCAAGTTACTGCAGTTTTGGCACTTTGTGTTGGTTTAGTTTTTTTAGACCCAGAAATTACAACTTTCAGGCGGTGCATTGCACACCAGTGTGCAGGACTGTTTATTATGCATCACTCCGATTTCTAGGATGTGGCTTTAATAGTACATGGTATAGAAAAAACTGTCCCTTTGTATGTGTTAACAACACTGAACATAGTAACCAGTTTTTCTCTTAGGAGATGTTAATCATCTTTTACAGATTTCTGTTCATACACATACTACTTACACTCGCTGAGGTCAGAGGAGAATGGTTTGAGCTGATAGGAAGGAAACAGTAACTCAAATAACCTCTCGTTACAACTGAGGTATGCAAAAGAGCATCTCTGAATGCACAACACAGTGGACCTTGAAGCAGATGGGCTACAGCTGTGGAAGACCACACTAGGTGCCATTCCTGACAGCTAATAACAGGAAACTGAAGCTACAGTTCACATGGGCTCACCAAAATAAGACCTTTTCTGGTCTGATGAGTCTTGATTTCTGCAATGACATTCACACTTTGGGGCCCCCAGTGTCATTCCTGTGTAAAAGAAGTATAATCAGACACTGACACAATTGCATGTCCCTATTGAATACTATATGTTAAATGTTTGAAATGAGAAAGATGTATTTCAAGAAAAAGACTAGAAATTCTGCAGCCTTTCAAAGAGATCATTGTAGCTGATTATAAGGTAGTATTTTGTATAGGAGTACATTTGCTATCCCTAAATTTCCACATTAAATTGAAATTTCCAATTTCTACATTAGTTTCTGGCTGCGAGAATGTTCCATGGAGTTAAAAGCATGTTTGATATATAACCGGTCATCATCACTCACTCCATATCTGTTCTGTCCAGGTGTTATGGTTGGAGTGGACGACACAAGACCCCCCCAGGGCTCAAGTAATGTCCCCAAGGTATTGGTGGGCCCACTGAACACCTCTCTCTCTGAGCTGCCTGTGTTGGAAACCGGAGAGGCGGGGCCCCCCGGTGAGATGACTTCATCCAGGTTGCCCAAAGGAACCGATGGGATGATGGTGTCTGTCCAAGGGTTTGCTGGAGCTCCAGGTGAGACACACCCACAGCTGTACATGCCAACATCATTTCATGTGGCTTATGTTTGTTTTATTTCATAGCATCACCACAGAAACCCACTGACACCTTCAATGCCAGAATTCCTACAAGCTCAGGTAGACGTTCGTTTTTTATTATTGTTCTGCATTACAACTGAGCTCATCAAGAGTGAATGGTGCTGTTTCTATTTGATCAGCAGATGTGAACATGCCTCAGAGACCTCCTCCTCTCAGACGCGTCGTGGCTTCAGGTCAGACTTTATTATTCAGATTCCTTCTTCTGCTACCGTCACGTTTGCCCGCGTGTGATATTTCCCTTCTTACGTTCAGGTGAGACAGTGTCGTTCTCAGCTGGTCTGACTCCACCGCTTCAGGGAGCTGTCGGCGTCATTCGATTCAACGAGGTGCTGGTAAATGATGGTGGACATTACGACCCTCAGACAGGTATCTCTTAGTATAGTCTTACCCAACATTTTCCTCCACAGTTTATATTTTTTTAAATGAAAAACTGTTAATTTGCAGGGGTTTTTTATAAATATGAAGCTGCAACTGTAAGTTTTGCTCCAGAAACAGCTGCAACTAGATGAGATTTAACATTTTCTAGGTGTAATTATTGATTAATTGGATATTGTTGCAGCACGTACAGGGGTTGTGATGTAGTTGCTGCCTATTGCACAGCCCAACTGTGGAGGCCATCTGAGTACAGTGAACGTTGTTTAAAAAAAAACAGTTTGAGATGATCTGAGCTTTATAACAGAAGTGCTGCTCACTGTATACTTTGTCTTTTTTCGACCATTCACGGTCAACCCTGGAGATAGATTCTGATGCTCAGTTTGAACTTTAACTTCTCTTGATCGTATTTGCAAGCCTAAAGGCATCGAACAGCCCTGTGAAGTTGATGAGAATCATCTTGGTGCTAGAGGAAACGCCGGGATATCATCACCCTCCTAAAATAATGGTCGGAGTAATTTTTTTCAGGTTTTTCAGAAAACACAAAAAAAAACGTAACATGTTGAAACAATGATATAAACTTTTTCATTAAAAAACTATTTACGCCATTAATTTAGAAGGGTGACAATATACTAAATTAATAGCATTAATCCCCTGGAGGTCAGTGAATTTGCAGAATTTAATGGGAATTCAATAGTTGCGTAGATATTGAAGTTTATACCATGTAACTAAAAAACTTACTAAGTAATAACCTAAATAAATAATTATATTTGGTAAGAATCAGTGAACGAAGAACATCGTTGTGTGTTCTCAGGTATCTTCACAGCTCCCGTGGATGGCCGCTACCTCGTGACCGCTGTGCTGACACCAGAGCACGGAGAGAAGGTCGACGCTGTGCTCGGTGTGTCCAGTCGCAGCATCCAGAGGCTGAGCTCTGCTGGTCTCTTGCCTGCAGTCACAGCCCCGCATTCACCTGAACTCTGTACCTGCAGCAGTTCAACCACAGCGAGCCTGGTTCTCTCACTGAGGCGAGGCGACAAAGTAAGACTCGTCTTACAAGCTGGAAAGCTCGCCGTCTCAGCCTCGGAGATCCTGTCATCGTTCAGCGCAGCACTTCTCTACCCCAGCCCATCAAAACGGTAGCTCCTCCCCCCTCAGAGATAACTGATACCTTGTAGTAGCCGTAAGTGAAGGATGGTGCACATTACTGATAATGCACTAAAGTTCAGTGATGCATCTGTAATTTCATCTCCACATAATAGAGATTATTCCACTTCATGAATATTAATATATAGTTTCCACTGCAGCATTTTTTATTGTAAAATTGTGTATAATGTTCTCAGATGTTTGCTTGAGCATGCAACCTTCTGCAGTAATGCGAGTTTCCTCACATCCACTGAGTAATCACTGAAAGTTTAATTACTTTTCTGTACTCATAACCTCCCCCACTTTAAGGTAACACCCCACCCCCCACCCCACCACACACACACACACACACACACTCGCTAAATGTATAAAAGAAAGCTTTGTCCTTTAAATAAGTCTGTTTTTATTAATGCATCAGCCAACATGTTCTGTTTCCATCCTATACATGCATTAATATACTACTATCATTAATTCATATACAGTAGATCTGCAGTTTGGCACCTCAAAAAAAATTACATTTCTGTATTTATTAATCTGGTCATTCATTGTTCTCACAATGAAATTAAATCTACACAAAGTAATCACAGCAATCTACAGAAAGAGGCAGAAAAGTTCTTATTCTAAAGTGAAAATGACCTTCATAAAACTAGAAAAATACTGTGTTCTCTTCACACAACGTTTATCACTTTCATAGAAAGAATGAAATTAATTTTACTGACAGTAACATCAGATAAACCTCAGTAAAAATTAAAAATTAAGTTAAAATAACTAAATGATTTTTTAAGTAGCAGCAGCAATATCATTTTTTTGTAAGTTGCAGTGATACAATTAAACTCACAAGCAAATCATCTCACAATTGTCTTCTGAGCATATCAGTGCAAAATCATTCAGCTTTTTAAAATATACATTAAATAAGACTGTTAGAAAGCAAATAAGGCCTTATGGGGACGACTACACAGCTGTTCAATAAAGCTCCATGGCTCACCTGTACAAATACTCAAATCATACCTAATTTACATTTCTGATTTCTCTTTACTAAACTAAAGCTCCTCCCAGCGTTGCTACAGCTTTCAGAACACTGTCACTTTTCTCACCACCTGTACTTGTGTGTTTACAAAGCACGCTGCATCCGTTTTGCCAAAAACAGTGAATCTTTAACTTAAATTTCATTCTCGGGGAAAAAAATTATGGTGAGGAAGGCAGGAAGTGAGCAAAATACTTTAAATCTGCTGTGTGCCAGCACACAACAGTGCTCCACAGTTCAGCTTTTTCCTCAGCAGAACCACACAGCGACAGTCTGACCCCGAGGAGCAAATTCACAGTGCAAAAACAGCCTGGAACGAAAGACGCTGCTCGGACAGTGTCAAACCCAGAGACTTTCAACACCAAAGTCGGGTCACTCTGATCTTAGATCTTTGCCCAATTTTGAAGTCTGTGGTTAAAAATACAAGTGCAGATGGTCAGAAAAGGACTTGCAAGGAGCGATATAAAAATAGTAGCAGTGCTGGAGGTGTTCCAGAGGTGCACAAGGAGATGACCAGGACTTTGCCATCGTACCTCTGCCCAGTTTGTGCACAGGTACTACACCTCCACTTCTACTCATGTAAGGAAACCTTTGCAAAAGTCTACAGATCCAATCATTTTCTGTGGATGTTAATGCTGAAGATCATGAAGGAACTATATTGTAGTTGGGGAAAAAAATGTTTTGGATTAAAAATATTGAGTGAATCAATATCCCGAGCTCATTTTCCTACAGCAGAACAACACTGATAATATAAAACCATCTCACTGGGCTACAAAGCTCCCCAAACATGGACATAATTGGTATTAAGCCAGTGCGCAGTCACTGTTAAAGTGATTATAAGGGTGGGGTGGGGGAGTAGTTACAGCAGCTCCTCGAAGCACACCTCAGCGATCGGCTGTTTCCAGAAAGAGAAGGAGCTGAACTCTGGGCAGCTGAAGGTGGCATTGTGTTGTGTACTCCGCAGAGGGAAAACATGTTCCACCAGCTCACTCAACCGGCTGTATCTGCCAAATATTTTTTAAAAAAGGGAGTAGTGAAAACAATGAGCGTCTGTCTGACAGAAACAGCTGGCAGACACACACTGACTCCGCGGATGGGTCGCCTACTTACGATGTTTTATTGCCTTTGGCTTGTTCGAGGATCAGCTCGCCCTTGGGATTCACTGAGAATATCCGGCACACAGGAACGCCCACTTGCTTGTAGGCAAACACATCCTTGTATACAAAAGAAAAGACAATAAGAAGAGTTTCCCCTCATTTCTCTCATAAACAGTTAGCTCTAAAAGGAAAAGTTGAACTTACACTTTCTCTGTTTCCAAAGGCAGCGTAGAAGGGGTGTGTGTTTGGGAAGAACAAGTTCTTGATGTCTGTCAGGCATTCGATTTTGAACTTCTCGGGCTTCTTTTCTATGATTTCTCTAATGAGAAAAGGCAAGAATTAACTTCTGTCCTGCTGCTGGAGGGGCCTTCTTTTAACTGAGCTAACTTTGTATGACTTTAAGACCTAAAAATCACTGAATGCGACCGTGGACAACACTGACAGGAATGAAATGTGTGTTTTCACTGATGTGTGCCAAAGAAATAAAATGCTGCACTACATTTTTGCAGGTTTGGTTTTTAAAGTTTCCAGTCATCAGCCACTCCACAGTGTGAGAAACGTGCGACTACAGCTGGAACAACATTTCATCAAGTCAAAGCTAAATGATTGTAATCTGCATCGTGATAAAAGGCTTCCTCTGTAATTCTGTTTTATATTCACTGTAATTTTCCTGGAGCGCGCAAACACACAGCTCTGAAATCCTGTAATAATTTTCAGCTATTCAAATAGTGCTGTTGACTAGAAGAAGCAGAGCGTAAGAAAACAGAGAGGACTTTATTTTTTAAACCTGTGAAAGGCTGAGAAGAGGCTGCTGGGGGCGAGGAGGAGGGGTCCCTGCGGCAGGAGAGTCCCTCTGTCATTCACCCAGTGCAGATATCCTCGAGTCATGTCGGCCATGCCGATGGCTCGAGCCGAGCAGTACAGGAACTTGTAACCATTCCTGCAGTGGAAAGAAATTCACTCCACTTGTTGACGTCTTTATGGTCTGACAGAACGTAATCGTGGAAACTGTTACTGTTTCTTACTCGTGCACTGAGTGGTAAAGCTTAGCGATTCCCCGGTGGGTCCAGTCTTTACCGAGCTGAGGCAGAATCTGACCAAACACATCTGATCTGAGGAGCAAGATGTAATCAATGTAGTTATTTTATAATGGCAAACAGAATCACTGATGAGACAGTATAGCCGGAAGTGTCTTTCACCTTCAGAACTGGTTAAAACTTGTTTAGACTGTAGACTGAAAAAAGGGCAACGTTCAGAAAATATCATGTTTTAAAGCTTTGATTTCTGTAGCTTATCTGGTTTTATTTTTAATTTTTTTACACCTGATGCCACAAGCATGTCGTGGGTCAGAGTGATTGATCAATCACAAGGTGGCCACACCCTAAATTATACTAATTTATCATCTACATGTACATGAAAGCAGTGTTATTTTGTCAGATTTCTATCCAAATGCAAGTTTAAGGCACTTCCAAAGTTGGCTTTACTTTTCAGACTCAGTAGCCATATTTTATATGCAGTCTGTGGTCAACACTTGACACAAACTGACACAGGTCTTTGTGCTTGGCTCCATTCATGGAGGCTCGTCTATTGACCCCTACAGTATGAGCAGAGGAACTGTAGCTTCTGGTTGCAGAGGAAGGCCAATCAGAACCCTCTTAGCATACTGATGCTGATGTTTTTATCCCAGTGCATTCTACAGTTTCCATTACAGACACGAGTGTTTGGACCTCAGCCTGTAACAGCACATAGAGTGTCTTTTTAAAAAATAAAAAAAAATTAGGATAATTCTCATTTAAAAAATGACAATTTAATGAAGATGTTTACATATTTCCCATACTTGGTGATGGTCCCATCGATGTCAGAGACGATGACCTTGTCGTCCCAGTTCCACAGGTAGATGGTCCCCGCGCAGCGGCACGTTCCCTGGTACTGAGTGGTTATGCTGAAGGTCACATCATTGGGCCCCTCTCTCAACTTCAAACTGGCCTGAGAGAGACACACAATTTTGACAAACACTGCATAGAGAAGCACTGAGTTTTAAACACCACCATCAAAGTGAAGTGTTACTCGTGGTATTAGTTACCCTCCACCATGTGAGCAACATATTTTATGGCAAAATCCTCTGGCCGAAGACTGATATTGGAGAAAATCTCATACATTGCAGAGAATGTTTGATATGATACATTAGTTCATTAAGCGTCCTGCTATTGTGGCCACTGACTTAATGTTTATTTTGCCTCACAGAGACCATAAACATGAATGACTGCCCTTTCATTTCTAACCTGAAGGATTACCCGTTAGATCTACAAGAATCACCATGTCGGCAGTAATCTTTGAGGTCAGCAGGCCTCACCTGTCGCTGGCTTTGCTTTGCAAGTTTTTGTGTTCATGCTCTTATCAGTTTTGTTTAATTTCTTGTCAGATGTTTATATGCAAGTGCGTGCTGCCTGCGTTTGTGTTCTAACTTCACGCAAATCACCTAGATAAGATTTTTACTGCAGTTAGCATAAACATGAAAAACTCAGTTCTGTATTTCAAGGTTGCAGGAAGTCAGTGATGAGTTTCTCAGCGGTCTTACTATCTGATCAGATGAAAGACGCAGGGATTTCTTATAAGAGTGACACGGTTGTGGTGCTTCGTTTTCTGTCTGCACACGCTCAGTAGGCTTTAGAGCAGGAGCCACAGCATTCAGCTCTTTGGTCTCGTCGTCGCTGGACCACTCTGCAGCTTTGTGCCTGGAGAAGAGAACACAGTCTGAAGGAAGGATGGTGTAAAGAGTAGAGAAAATGAGCAGACTGCATTTGACCAGGAAAGAGTTAAGTCAGTGTGCAGCAATGTCAAAATAAGCACAATAGTAGGCATTTATGGTATATAAAATGTTATTGAGGAACACCACCCTGCAGAATCAACAGAGGGCAGCAGACCTCCTAATTTGCCTCCTAAGTATGTATTTGTCTTTGACGTTGTTTACATTGAAACTGAAAGCGCTCAGTTATTTAAAGCCAGAATCTGCTGGTTCAAACAATCTGTAACATGTTTGTTTTTCATTTCCTGGATTCATACCGAGTTGGAGTCGAGTAATGACAGCGCTGCCTGCTGACTAACATGCTAATCCACCCTCTGTGGGACATGTTTACCCAACACTGCTTGTGTTGGTGTGTGACTGTAGTGTTGTTATGAGGAAGCCAGAGCTTTGTTGCTGACTCACTGTGTTTCTGGGGCCTGGTGCAGGGCAGGGCTCTCACTGGTCAGAGAATCCTGTCTCTCCAACTTGGTCTCTGATGATAACTGGGGAGCAGAAATGCTATTAACCATCTCCCAATTGAGATAAATACAGAGGAATAAAAAAAATATACAGTAAAAGGCTGTTTCATAAGAGAGTGAAGTGTTTTTAGATAATGATGCAAAGCAGTGATGTTTCTGATCTGACTCAACTCATTTACAATGCAAAGTTACTGATTACCACGTGACACACTCTTCCGAGTGCTGCACATAAGGTAAGAAATGATTCTCATAGAAGAACACCTGCTTCACGCTGCTCTTTCTCCAGAACCACCAGCGTCCAGACTTTTTCGGCATTTTCTCCTTCACCCAGGCCTCCTCCGTAGCCTGTCATTCAAACAACAGATTCATGTGAATGTGTTCAGGGTGCAAATCTAAGCAGATAATCTTTAAACATTACACTATAGGATACCTTTGGCAGGTTCTTCTGGAAGGCTTGCATGCTGAGTATCAATGGTGCTGCCAGTGTCCAATTGTAATACCTGAAATATAAGTTTTCAGGAGCTATAATGCATAAATGTTTAAAAGATTATGGAAAAATTATGAAACTCTGGTGAAAGAGTGCACCTGTTGGGGAGCAGGGAGACCTACCGGTTTGCAATTCGAACCACCAAATTAGGATTATCAATAATTGCTGGATTCTCTGCAAAGTCATTGTAGGTTATGATGTGCTCCATGAACTTTTCTGGAAGAAGAAGAACAAAAAGTCAGTAAAAATTAAGATGGCAACCCGTATTGATTTATATAACAGTGTAGAGGGGCTGTGAGTGAAAACTAAGATGCAGGGCATCAGCTGACGAGAGCAACCAGAAGCATGTTCATTCATGGATGCATGCTGACTTTGTCTTGTGTAATTGTGCATGCAATTGTGTGCCGTCTGCCCCACACGCCAGATTTGCTTGCCTTCGACTTCCCCAAAATTAAAATCAAGCTAAGAGATTGCCTTGTTGACACAGTGGAAAGAACCAGCACGTAATGCAGATGGCACAAGTGCAAAGGGGCCGAATCGAACCTCCAGTGAGAAATCTCAAAATGGTCTGTAATGCACGAAAATATGATGTAAAGGGGGTGACTGTCTAATTTGTTTGATGATTTTTAATGGATGGAGCACTGAAAGGTTGTGATCACACCTCGTATAAATATATATACATTTTGTATGTTTTCTACGTCCTGTATTTAGGAGTAATCGTGTTTACAGTGTTCCCGTAGTTAAAAGCTGCCATTAGAGACATTTACTTACCTTTAGAGATTTCCGAGTTCTCACCGACGCCACCACACAGCGACAGGGTGACGTCCGGCAGGTCTCCAGCAGAGTCAGAGAGGCACTCAGTGCCACTGTCCGCTGCCGCGCTGCCCACTGAGTGGGGTGACTGGGATCCGGAACGCCGTCCCTTCTCCACCCAGTGCTTATGACCCTGCTCTGACTCGCTGAAACAAAAGTGTGCCGTGTTTTAATGCATTTCACCACTTCTAAAGCTCTCCTGTGTGCAGGTATGGCAGGGTCGCTGAAAATCCGTATATGTACCTTTTTGGGAAGTAACGGGCAGCAACATCAGGTTCAAGTGCAGTGAGGTCTTCCAGATAAATATCTTCAGGTCCCTGGTGTTGGCTCCTCTTCCTCACACCTTTGTGGAAGGAAAACAAAAGGTACTGTCTTCTTGGAAATTGCTGACATTCACGTCACTTTTTTCTTTCACGTATCAATGCAATGCAGTCCCAGACAAACTGAACTGGGGCCCAAACAGAAACCACATCCTTCCTGTTAACATTCACATACATTCTGAATGGGTGTAGTTCAGAGAAAGACTGCACGTCAGGAAGATTTTCAGCCTTTTCTCCAACTCATTTTAATGGATTTTTTCTTGTAATGTTTACTTTATATTTTTGGGGACTGATTTAAGTTTATGTGTAGCTCTTCTTTCTAAAACAGGGAGCTGCAGGGTCTCTTTCTTATACTTGTACTGTGCTCTTAGGGGGAGTTCTTATTCCAAGTAAGGGAGGACTCTGAGTTGTAATAAAATGAAAGATTCAAAGCCTCCCTTCTCAGCTAAACGATTCTTCTACAGTTCCCAAGAAGATTGCTTCTGTATCAGAAATGGAAGAAGAACCTTCTGCTATTCAGGCATTTAACTTTTTTTATATTCATACTGTAGGTTGAAAGATGTTCCTGTAGTAAATTACACAACATTTATACAAATAAAAAAATTTAGAGTAAGGTACAAAGTTGTGTTACCTCTCCTCTTGCCGGGTGAGTCGGTGGCTTTTGCAGTGTCAGGAGAAACAGCTGCTGAGACTCCAGGCTGGTTACTACCTCTGCTGGCAGCCGAGCCGCTGTCCCTGCGGGATGGAGGTGAAGATGTCCACCTGGTCTTGCGTGCATTGTTTGCACTGAGGTCAGGGTTGCTTGGACAGGGCTCGGGTGCAAAGCTGCTTGATAAACTTGAAAGGTCTGGATTGGTTTCTGTAATGTTTGCACCATGTGATGAAGCAGCAGGCGGCTGCGCTTTGCAGCTGCACTCATCAGGTTTGATGGTCCGGGGTTCGGGCTTCACAATACTGCAAACGGCATCTGTTGTTCCCCGGCCTCCTCTGGACTCTTCCTCTATGGCTTCAGAGCTCAAAATAACCCTGAAATGTGTGTTCTCCGAGGGAGTGATGGTCAACACTTTAGGCTCGGATTTATCCTTTTTGTTGACCTAACAGCAAAGACAGTAAAAACTTAAATATACACAAATACTTATAAGAAATTCTCAGAAATGTTTCGTTATGTATAACTGAATGACATGAAGTCTAGGTTTAAGACGGATACCCTGGTAGATTCGGGAAACTCCCCCCAGGTCCACTGCATGTGAGATTCCACCCTGAGCATGCTCTCAGTGGGCTTCACCATCAGCTCCGAGTCACTCTTTGGTGACATGGGCTCAGGCACTTCTCTGGTGTAAGCAAATAAAACAGCGATTTGTTTTATTCAGTTATGCTTTGTCTAATTGTTTCTCTCTGCTTGTACAAACAGCGTAAATATTTGAATGGGCAAAGAGGAAGGGCCGTACATGGTGCAGGGCGACCAGTCGCCATCGGAGAATGGGTAGCTGTCCCATTCAAGGGCGGTGAGTGGAGAATGCTGCCTGTGGTCCTTTTTGTCCCTCATCACAGACAGTGAAGATGCTCTGATGATAGGAAATAAAGTAATAATGCAGTTAAAAATGAATAATACATCAAATTTAAATTTTCAAAGTAAACGCGTCCACTCACCGTCCATTTTGAGAGTTTTGCTCTTCATCTGAACTGAGCTCACACAGCTCCAGCTCCCCGCCTGCAGATGCCGTTTGCTCGTCCTTACGTGGCTCGGCTTTGTGTTTCCTCCTGCGTCTCTTCTTCTTCTTACCAGCTGCGCTGGAGCACAGCTGGAGGTTTGCAGAGAGAGGTTCTTCCGGACTGAAGGCCTGACTGGTCTCTGCTGTCGATGTGGGGATCGGTGAGGTCAACAGGTGGGCTGGAACAATCTCCTGTTTTGGAGAAAAAAATGTTTACAAAAAGGAGCAAAAGGGAGAGAGAATTCGGCTCAATTTTCTTTGTTCTCACATTATTCTGCTCGGTTTCCTGCACAAAAAAGGCCTCTCCGTTGTCCCCAAGCTTCATGTGCAGCTCCACAGGTTCCCCATTGATCTCTATGTCAATCTGCACAGTCAAACCATTTCAAAGATGCTTACAAACATTGTGCAATGCTTCACTGTAACAGCTCACCATGTTCTCCTCGGATGACCTCAAACATTAATGCATTTAACAAAAAAAGCACAATACGTATGTCACCACAGAAGCTTTAAATCACAGGGAAAACAATAACTTCTGTCCATTACCTTTAAAGGTTCTCTGCACAAACCCCCCCAAAACTGTTGGTGTTAACACCCGATGCTGAGCGTTCTGTGCCCCACATTTGCTCAAAATCAGTCACGTTCTCTTCTGGCCAGACTTCAAGAAAAAACAGTGAATTTCTTGCTTCGACTGGGATCCAGTCATTTGTTGATGTTAGCTTAAAAAAATGAGACTAATAATCACCGTCTGCTGGGAAGCAGAAGAGACTGAGGATCATAAACATAAACACAGTTCCCTTTGGATTTTCACAGTTCTTCACAGAAATAATTGCACGGGAAGCCAAGAGTCAAGGAAGGCCTTTTTTTCCACTGATCTGTTCCAACACTGCAAATAAAATATATTTAAACACATGATAAAAAGTTCTCTTTAACATCACTTTTGGCTGTACTGATTTAATGATTCCCAGCACCTTCTAAAAGGATGAGAAATTTGCTGACATTTGCCCACAGAC
>VOQJ01023931.1:13382-31359 GCA_015052665.1 Apistogramma diplotaenia | reverse complement strand
AGTTCTCTTTAGCATCAGTTTTGGCTGTACTGATTAAATGATTCCCAGCACCTTCTTAAAGGTTGAGAAATTTGCTGACATTTGACATCCGATTAAGATTTCTATTTTTTTTTTCTGCTTGGTTTGCTGTTACAAAAATGTTTTTACCCTTAATGTGATTTACAGAAAGTGAAAACATCTTCTGCCAACCACAGACTACTTCCTGTTCCTGTCAGGCTCTTCTGTAAGTCCACCAAAGATGAGCCTATTCTGTAAGATGCTGGTTTTTGAAGAGGATGAAGCTCTATCAGCTGGGAACAAGAGGCTGAATTGAGCTTTAGTCTGTATTCTGTCTCCAGCCTCAGTTACCCACTACACAGAAGCTATAAATAGAGAGAGTGCAGTGTGCTCTTGTTAGAAGCAGAGAGTGGAGTGGATGGTAATGTGGTTGAGATGGAAGAAGAGAGGCAAAGAGCAGCTAGACGAACAGAAAAGCTCCATAACACTCGGAAATGGCTGCTTCATTCTGCAAACTTAGTTATTGGGATTTATCGAGTGTAAAGGATTTTTTTCCTAATATTTTACAGTTAACATTTAAAGAAAAATGTTATGCATTTATTTAAATATAAAACATGTCCTCCAGAGCAGAGCACATACTTCATTTAACATATTTAAATGTGACAACACATAACCACAAATCTGCAGCTTTAGCACTCGTGCCCTTTTTCTTGAAACCGGCAGATACTCACTACTTTCTCCCTGGAGCGCAGCACCCCCAGTTTTCCAAAGCGGACGTGGAAAGGAGAGCACTGGAACGTCCCATCGGGCTGCCGGACCACAATCACGTCGATGCAGCCTGAGAGAGTGGCCTGATTAATCCCTTTATAGAGCTCCTTCACTGTCACCAGCACCTGGCCCGCCAGCTGCCCCACATAGTTCATGGTGTTCACCTGTCAACAAAGATAGCTTTCATTAATTAACACATCACCTCCTCATTTTGCCTAAATTAACAGCGGAATAAAACCACTAAGTCATTTTTTACCCGTCTTTCTAGGACATGGCTCGTGTCGTAAGGCTCCTGTTCAGAATAGTCTGCAAAGGAAGTTTGAGTTGGTCCCTAAACACAGTGGCGCTGTCCCATTTTCCTAAAGAGTCCTGAGCTGATCGAGGCGTAATCAGGCCTCGGCTGCAGCAGCAGCAGGGCTGCTGTAGATTAGACCAGAGGACAGCGTGTTTCTGGCTCCACAGGGAGCAGAAGTCATAATCAGTGGACCAAAATGGACCCAAGTTAGGACAATATAGCCATCTAGTTTAGCTTTCTGTTACCTTAATGTACACGTTTTCATTGATAATGACGTGAGGATCCTTAGCAGTTATAAAAGACCTTTGCACTGCTTGTACAGCTGGCTGTAAATCCGTGACAGTTTTATGTTTGTTTGTGTGCCTGCATTCACAAGTGATCACAGCCTGTCGCACGTTAGCCTGTCGCACGTTGGCCTGACTTCTTTATTAGAGGGAAAACTTTGTCTACACTAGGCTCAGTGACTGACTCAAACATGCTGGGGAACGTGTAAGTGTTAAATCTATATCGAGTAGATTGCGTACATTCTTATACCTGCATCAACACATTACAAATATGCTGTTATTGAGTCAGATCACTGATAAAAATCAATTGTGGTCATGTTCATCAGAAACGTCTTCTGCGTCTCTCCTGGACACAAAGTGTCACACTGTGACATCACTCAGCTCACGCAACTTTGGGGTTTCCTGCTTTTCTCATTTACCGTACCAACACCCGAAACAGAGGCCATGTTTTCAGAGCTTAAACTTGTATTAAACACACCTTATTTCATCTCCTCTGCACGTCACTCATGCAAGTCATTATATTGTCATACATGCATACAGTTGTCATTATGTGTTGTCACTTTGCTCGGCCCCTACAATTACTGAGCTCACACAGTAATTATTACGGGTTTGCAACATGAAACCTGACATGCAGACAAGGACTTCTCACATTTGTGTGACCTGGATGATGAGAAATGTGTTATTGTATTGTGTTTGGGACAACAATTAAGAGACTAAATTTGAGCCGCTTACCAGCTGCATGGACTTTGAAACCACTGAGCCTTTAAGACTGAAAGCCAGTGTTCCAGTTAAACTCTCGATTACACATTAGATCGAAATCATTCCCAGTAAACTATGATCTGCTCTGATAACTCTGCTCCGACAACTTTAGCCTGAGGTCTGGGACAGGTTTTCCAGAGTAGATACAGTCACAGTAGATAAGTGAAGCTGAAATCCTTAATGAGTTGATAACTCAGTGAATTAGTCAAGCAAGCAAGGAAAGAACATGAAGCTGGTTTTGTGAATAAACTCACTTTTTCTATATAATCTAGTTTCACCTTCTAATATGTCTCATGTATCAGTGAAAACTGTTGTCTTATACCAGTTCTCATCACTTTCTCCCTTTTCACAGACTAAACATGCAGTCAGGTGAGCTAATGATCTGTAGAGTTACTAATAATTCAAATTATCATCACTTGCAGCTCTATCAGATCCCCATCTGCACATTTGAAATAAATTATCACAAAAATTGCAGATTATCATATAAACAGAGCGACACTGAAGATAAAGGCAACCTTTGCTCACTCTACTCAATAAGATAGAAGCCAAAGCAGCTCCGCAACTCACTAGAGTCCAGAGGGACTTCAGGTGCAGCCGCCGGTCCTCCTGCTCTACAGGTGTCCTTCCTGAGGACTCCATGTGCTACCTCCTTATCCCCCCACCCACCCACCTCGTCCTCCACAAGCAGCCTGCTTCTGGTCTGTGCCCTGCAGCACAGTTCCTATGACCTTTCTACATGCACTGAGGAAAAATTACTCTGAGCCTGAGCTTTAAAACACTTACATAATCTATTTCAGCACCAGGGCCCCAATCACTGCCAGCCTTTGCTCAAAATGTGTTCTGAAGGCAAAAAGCCTTCAGGGGACAATTTAATCTATGGGACTTGGATTTGAATAATAATTTACTCAGTAAAACATGAAAAGCTACCCAGAACAACAGGTGCCAGAGTACATTATCATGCAACTGTTCGTTTTGAAGAAGGGAAAACTAGGCTAAGGCCATGAACTAAACACAAAGAAACTCATGGTTTGTTTTACAGAAACCCTGAATGTGTAAAATATCAACAATCACTCTCATACTTGAGCATTCAGTGGTGAGAAGCCCACAAATGTTACTGAACGATGCACTGTGTGCAGCAGCATTTAACAGTACAAGTCGATAACATTACAGTGTGTGCGCTGTAATATGCTGTTGCTTTCCCTCCCACTGTCAACCAAAGCAGGCTGTATCCTGAGAACTGCAGCGCTCGTGTAATGTTCAAAGCACAAGTATCTAGATGAGAGTCATCGGGACACAGCAACAATCTCCAACAAGAGCTCCCTGTTGAGCGCACTGTCCACTGTCTGCTTTATCTGCAATGCACACAGCCAAATTTAGAATGAGTCTGACTCCCACAGCACTTCTGTCACACACATCATAATCTCTACACAGAGATATGCACATGTGAATTTGCAGAATATAAGCAAAGGACAAGATATTTAGTAGATTTTTTCTGGGAGCTGCTAAAAGTACAAAAGAGCAGTGTCATCTGAGCAGGCTCTGGTTGCATGTAGGTAAATGGTCAAGTTACTTGACCGGTAAACATCCCGTAGCTCTATCAGTTTATTCAAAGCTTTTTCCCTGCAGGCAGAGCATTAAGTCTTAACCCAGATATCCCCGGGCTGCACTGAAACTCTAAAAATATTGGCTGGTATCCCCCAGAGGATATGGCCGCAGACTAGCTGATAGGATCCCACATTAAAGATAGAATGGTATAACTTTCAGTACAGCTAGAACCAGAGTGTGCAGGCTTGAAATTAGCTGAATTTATCCAGAACATGAAAAGAATACACAAGGCCAAAACATCATCGACACCCTCACACTTTTCAGTAGGAGGGGAGCAAAAACACTGCCCAAGCCCATGTTTTGTTTCATGCCTGCCAACAGTATAAAAGATGGACATGGCCACTGTGACGCCACCCATTGTTTGGTGAAGTGCCATTATGAAGGCATATACATCTGTTTTGAAACTGGATGTGACAAGCGAGGGATGAACCAGACTGTGAAACTGCACACACGCCACAATTTGAGACAAGAGTTTGGCCAATTAGCATCCCCCTCTCCCCTGACTAAAGATAACCATAATTATCAATGTGGACTTATCATTTTATTTTGTACGACATGCAACTAGCAAATGAGCCCATAAAGTCATCAGGAAAGTGTTTATTGGGGTCACAGAGTGAGAGAGCTGAGCGTCACTTTTCTATTGAATTCTATACAACAGGAAGTCTTTTCATATCCAGGGGTGTCGCCCCCTGGTGGCCATTAAACAGAATGCAGACCCAGAAGCAACATCCATATTTTATCCTAAAAAATGGGAAGTAGATGGTTTAATCAACGAGTTAGTAAGCAGACCAAAGGGTTTCTGTTTTAAATACCAGGATCTGTCTGAGCCTCTTCCTCATTTACAGGAATATGTCACAATTTAACATATGAGATTTGTTTTAGGTCCTTTGTTGTTTGCATTGCAAAATTCGCCATACAGCAAATCCAGAACACTCTCTCCGTGTGAGGTGACAGGTCTTTAAAAAGGTGTTAATCCAGTTTACAGCCTTGTGAACAGGATTAACGCCACGCACGTTCCTGCTGCTCACTACACCCAACTGTCCAACGTGATTGCGCGTCAGACAGGTGTTGTTTTGACCAAGGTTGTGTTGATGAGTCTGCAGGTTTTCTTTAAGACCACCTTGATGATGCTGAAAATCCTAAACTAATCAAACGGCTTCCGCACTTGATGTCCTCAAATCACTTGTTTTATACAAGATGATTTAATTAATGACATCAATTTAGCGGGTGGACATCAGCAAATCCCCGCATTTAAGCAGCTGGAAATGAGTGTTTGACATTTTTGGAGGTTAGCTGACTTACTCCAAGCAGCAGGCTTAGGCTACACGCACCAGTAAATTATGTCCTAATAATAAAAAAACCTTTTGTTGACATTTCTGCAGTAAAGCCTATGAGGCGTTTAAGTACACAGTTCTTGAACCTTAATCAAACGCCACAGGCTGACTGCTATTCTGTCTCTCAATTCTCCACAAGTAATACTCAGAACCAAACGGGACTTACGAGTTACATAGGAGCCGCTAAACGACTCCTTCAAGGTCTCCGCAGCCGCGCAGAGGAGCGACATTCGCGCTCAGGAGCATTTATTCTCCTCCGGCTCTTAACTGAGCGTTCTGTGAGGAACAGCGAGCGGTTAAATCATCCTACCTGCTGGAGTACCCGCTCACCCGCAGGAACACACACCGTCACTCAGCCTCTCCGCCGGTGGTTTGCCGAGTCCCTGCGTGCCGCCGCTGCCGGTGCTGCTGAGTGGAAGCCGACCACACCACGTGACCACGAGGTCACACGTGATCCCAGCGCAGGTGATCAGATGATGAGGTTGATTACTAATTATTAGAGGTTCCGAAGAAAAGTGGGGAGTTTGCTAAACAAGTTTTCAGTAAATATCAAAAAGGTTGAAAATTATGTAACAGGTTTTGTTTTAGATAAGATTTGGTTGCCATTATTACAACAAATCAATAACCAAACACAATTTCCTTACTTTCTATGTTACGTCTTTTATTATGGATACAAATATTGTACTTTCTACTCCATGCTATTCATTTTAAAGCTTTAGTTATTTATTATTTTGGAGATAATGTGCACATTAGGCATCCATCTGCCCATGTAAGTAATTAAAACCATCAGCAGCTGCAACATTAAAGTGACATGCAACCCATATGTAACGCTACTTTTCATGTAATATATTTGTAATAGGATGCGGGGTTGCAACACACACAGCCATTTCTACAATGATTTTATTTCTGATTAAATATCACACTTTTGTGATCAGATTGTATTTTAATTCCACAAGAGCGTGCCTATCAAAAATGTCCCCTTTCTACCTCAAATAAAGAGCTGCTGCTGACTTTTAAGTTGCTTTTATTGATCAAATGTTTACACTAAATTGCATTTCTGTTCTGGGGTCAGAGGTCAGAGTCAGCTGCAGCAGAGCACAGCAGAGATTTGCTCCAGGAGACTTCAGAAAGGCAGAACTGAATGTGAGATGAATGTGAGTGCTCATTTGAAAGCACCACCATCTACAAATGAAGTTTATGGAGGAACAGACGACGTCTAACATCTCCTGGCTCAGGAGAAGGAAGTGGCGAGTTTCACTTCCTCATAAAATATCAGCAGTTCACATCATGACTGTTTCACAGAGGGATTTCCAGAGTTGATGAACCTGTTACGTAAAAGTGTTGCTTTTCATTTGCCTAAACAAATTTGAATAAATAAGCCTCAGTAAAAGTCCTTTTTAAATGAGATACATTTTAAATTGTGCATTTATAGAAATGTCACTCAGCTTGCTGTACTCTTGTTAACTGAGCTCTGCAACTTTTACACTTGATCTGGATTATTTCTGCTCTGTTTCACTCCAAGAATTTCTCATGTTTGCTTTATTCTTCCCACCAACAAGAGAGGGCTGTGCCTCTTTAAGCCTGCAAGCCTGCGTCACTCTGTGTATTTGTAAATCTACAATATGTTGTAAAATAAATACAGCAGCTCCTTTATTCACGCAGATATAACAAAAAAATACACAAAAACACAAAACTGTATTAGATGCATATTTATTGGAATACTGGTCATCCCATTTCTACTGGAGCAAAGTGGAATATTGTTATTATTAATATGTTATGATAAGGCCACAGCAAACCCAAACTATATAATGCTTTTATACAGTAGTCATTCACTGATGTCAGGCTGTGTCGCAGTCACTGCTTCAGATGCCTCTACACTGCCTGCAGGCTGCTGAGGGGCTTCTGACTGGTCAGCAGGCAGTGTTTCGTTGCCCAAATCAGCTTTTTTACCTTTAATTTGATCTGAATCTAAAGCTTTATGCTCTTCTGCACCAACATGGGGAAGTTTTTCCTCAGTTTTTGCCTCCCTTCTTTTGCCCTCCTCTCCGTCTTCCACCTTCTCCACAGTAGATGACTTTGAAACAGATTCTGCAAGGAGATGTTTATTAGTAAGCGTTTCACCTAGTCATGGAAAAATTGCACCATTCTGCAATGTCACCAATGTTGAAAACACACATAGTTCATTGATACCGCCCTACCCTTTCGCTTCTGCATTTTACTTCCAGTGAGGGTGGTTTTCATCTTTTCCTTTGGAGTGTTGGAGCCAAACACTACATTTCCCTCTGCATCCGTCCAATATGAAGTCACCCCCAAGTCAGGCGTCCCCTCTGTGACCTCCACCTGAGAATGTCCAAAATGAAGGAAGGCACTGCAGTGTGATAAAGCTCTAAAATCAGAATTAACCAGCACACAGTTGTTCGATATCAGTGTCTGTACTTACCCATGGAGCTCAGACCTACCACTGACAGCTAAAGCAGTATCCCCATAGGGGAAATGATAAAAGCTGCCATATTAAATAATATGTCGTACATATTATTTAATCTTTTCTGTTTAAATGCTTTCAAGCTGAAAAGTGGAATATGTCTCGCTCCAGCGCTAAACTATGATCGCTCATCAGTTATACAGTAGCCTTTTCTGTTTGTGATGTTAATGAGTATGTGCTATAATATACATGGATATACACTTACCAGCCACTTCATTAGGTACACAAGTTCAACTACTCATTAACATGAAGATCTAATAAGCCAATCACATGGCAGTAACTCAGTGCATTTAGGCACGTAGACACCCAGAGGGAATATAACTTGTTGATGTCAGAGGAGAATGGCCACGCTTTTCCTTAGCACCAGTGAAATTAGGACCAAATGTTTTAACACTACAGCTGACCGGAGTATTATGGCTGACCAGGTCCATCTTTATGACCACAGGGCACCCACCTTCTGATGGCTTTCTCCAGCCGGATAAAACATCATGTCACAAATCTCAAATCATCTCAAACTGGTTTCTTGAACATGAAAATGAGTTCATCGAACTCAAACGGCCTCCACAGTCACCAGATCTCAATCCAACAGAGCACCTTTGGGATGTGGTGGAATGGAAGATTCGCATCATGTATGTAGCCAACATATCTGCAGCAACTGTGCAATGTTATAATGTCAATATGGACCATGATGGCAAAAGTGTTCCAGCTGGGTACTTGCAAGATGTACCTAATAAAGTGGCTGGTGAGTGTATTCTGATAACTGGAAACACATACCTTAACTACTGTGTATAATGATGGGGAAATATACAATTTAAACTTGCATAAGTGCTAATTTGATGACTTTGGGTCAGCAGAACCAAAATGTAAAGCAAGAATTTACTTGTTACCAACTTAGAAGTTTCTACAGCAAACTCAATAATCAAACACCTCCTTTTTCAGTTCAAAATGATACACAAGAAAAATATCTGACCCCTAAGCTGTGAAATACAGTGCTTAGAGCATGTGTGTGGTCACTAAAAATGGCTTTTATGTTCACAGAATTTTTTTGTGTGTTGTTCTCGTGTGCTTGATTTTGCAGCTCTGTTAGTGTTCATCGTGGAGAAAATGCCCCGTTATCCCGAGGATACGTCAAACAAGTGTCCCAAAGCAAACATCAGGACTACAGTGAAGGCGGTGAGATGCGTCCATGCTGGTGGTGGATCTTCAGGCTGTGGGGCTCTGCAGACACTGTGACTGGGAGTGAAAAAGGAAAGACTCGACCGAAACAGGAGAGTGAGATGTGAAAGGTGAAGGGTTTTAAATCAAAGTGAGACAACTCAAAAAGCAAAGAGAGGAGGTGGAGAAGGTGGGGAAAGACATGCTTTTTTTTATTAATCTCATCAAGAAACAGGGAAACAGGAAGAGAAGCAATAACTGCTATTGTTGGCATAAACAGTGACCTGACAGTTTTCACTGCAGTGGCATCAACATAATCACTAATTAGATAATAGTGAGTAGACAGTGGGCTGTTTGCTATTCACTACAGATGATAACATTTAAAGTGAATGTGAGTAAAGTGGAACATAAATGTAAAATCTCACAAAACTGCATGTTTTTAACCCCTTTGCTACAAATTTTCTTTACTTCCAAAGCACACCATCGGATTACAGCCTGACACGTCTGTCTTAACGATTTTATTCTCAGCTAAGTTGAGCAAGAAAGCACTGAAACGTCTGCCATCTCTGCAAGTCTCTGCAAGATGTCTATAATTTAATGACTTAAACTCAGGATTTTAGTAAATCTGACAGCTGCACTGCTCAGTCTTACGTTCTTGTCCTGTCTAGGTTGCTGGGAAGTCTGCATAATTTGTAGCAAATGTAAAAAACACTCATGTTTTTAACTGACATTTATAGTGGCAGTGGCAAATAACTTCCGTGAGCTTTGTAATTACTGGACCAAATGCTACAGTATTAATTATAATTTGAACTCTTTTCTATTTGGATGTTTCACGTTCAGTTTCAGCACCTTCATAGTTTATTTGATTGAATTCTACACAAACCATCCAACACCACTTTTTAACTGTTTCCAGTATGCATCATTTTTACATATTTACGACGAGATTTGGACCGCTTTTATTTTTTCTTGCCGCCCGCCTCTTCGGGGATGAAGACACTTACGGTGAAGTCCCCGCTCTCTGTGCCGTACTTGTTCTTCACCAGGATGCTGTACTTGCCCGAGTCTGACGTGTTCACCCCGGTGATGGTGAAACTGGCGAACTTGCCTGACTCGAACTTCAGGATGCAGTGCTCGTCAGATGTGATCTCCCTGTCGTTCTTCAGCCAGGTGACCTCTGGCACGGGGTTGCCCGAAATGTTGCAGGTGAGATTGAGAGCCTGGACGGAGGATAATGCACATTTACACATTTCAATCACACTCAGTGCAGGTCCTGTAGAGGACTCTTTGTTGAAGACAGTGGGGGGTGTGTAGGTGTGCTTTATGATGTGCAAACTGCATAAACTCAGCTCAGACTGTTTACCTTGCCCTCTTGTATGGTGACCACATCAGGCAGGCCTCCTGCTACTCGAGCACGATCTGAAAAGAAACAAGATTATCTAATGATAATTTATTCTCAAAAACCTAAAGCATTATTTTATGTGCTTATAGTGAGCTAGTTTTCCCCAAAAGATTATTTATTTAGTAGTAGCCAGTCTGAACAGAGTGTCACTTACTTTTCTCTGCAATAGCAGCAGCTCTGCGAGGGTTAAAAAAGAGGGAACAACAAATTAGGTCATAGGTGTTGAGAATAACAAGTGACAGTTAAAACTTCTTCTCTTTTTGCACTTTTTCTTATATGAGAAATGTTTTAATGACGTGTAGAACCTCAGACGTTGGGACTGTTTCTACATAACAATAAGAAATGTTAGTTACTTACTTGAGTCGCTGAAATTCTGCAAAAGCATCATCAAATGCTGCAAAATAAAAGCAAGTTTTAAGAATCTGGATGTGCTTTATAGGCCAAAACACTTGTTTGTGTTGCACGATGTACAATAATTGCAAAACACCATATGCAAGAAATCTAACTCGTACAAAAATGGTCTATGAGGGGTGATAATTCCTACAAAACAAAATCAAAGTTTGCACATCATATAAACATATTGAAACCTGGCAAACTGCACTGAAACTGCACTGAACAAGCATGAAGTCACAGCGACTCAGGCAGCCTCACCTTGACCAGCGAGATCCACGGTCCTCCTGAGGCCGCCCTTTCCATCGTAGAACTCGATGGCATATTTGCCCATGTCTTTCTCTGTGGGCTCTTTGATCTGAAGCCACAGCTGCTCACCAACCACGCCACTCGTAATACGGTCAGAGAAGGCGATCGCTGAATCCCTGTCAGAGAGACGTGATGCAGAACACTCATACACTTTGTTACACGAAAACACTGCTCACTTAATGAATTCACAACTGAAAATTAAATGTATATAAGCTACAAATTTGATTAGAATCTGCTTGTTTGGTTTACATCAACTAACCAAGAACCTACTTGTAGTGCCATGTGACTTGGAGCAAATCATTGTAGTAGCTGACAAAAGTGTAGAGTCTGATGCCCTCGTCTGTGCTTGTGATCTTTAGTGGGGTGGAGGAATTGGCTACAAAAATAACCACAACAAGGTCATTACTTAATGTGTGATGGGTTAAATATGTATCGGATGGAACATTATCTGTGGGCTAAATATTTCTTCTTACCGATAAAACTGAAAACTTCATTCATCAAGTCTTTGAAACCTTGAAAGGAAGCAACGTTTCATCACCATAAGCGGTTCATTTGCTGTACTGTTTTATGATTTTATTGTTGTATGACTGCATAAAGTTACCTTGGTCTGTCAGATTCAGTGTGGAGGTGTCCTGTCCTCTGTCATCCTTCAGAACCACCTCATACACACCAGCATCCTTCTTGGAAATCTGGCAGTGAAAGCAGTAACGTCAAATTAACTCGTGGACGTTTTGTGAATGGAAATTAAGTGAATTCATCTGAAAAGGCAAGCGTAAGGCAAGGACAGAAAGATCCACATAGGCAGCAACAGCACAGCTACAAATGCAAATGAATTCCCTGATGGTTATGCAATACAGAAACACACATATATACATATATTCACACCTCGTTTCTTTTCTCACACTCTCACCTGAGCAATTTCCAGTTTCAGCACTCCCTCTGAGAAGCCGAGATGCTCGTCTGCTTTGATCTGGTGTCTGTCTTTGAACCACAGCGCAGAGGTCTCCTTCTTCATGTTGCCCACCTGAAATTCAGCAGGATGGTGGTTTAGCTTAGCTACTTAAAAGAAAAAATAAGTAAATGCTGCAAGAAAAATCTCCAAAGGTCAGGCCCACCTTGCATTTGAGCACAACGCAGCATTCTGGTGTCACTTCCCAACTCAAGTACTCGATAAAGTGAGGGCCTGGAACACACATTGCAGTGAAAATAGTGAAAATCACAGCTTATAAGTTTAAATGTTAAAGAACAAAATAAGTGTTTGAGAATAACACAGATGAATCATAAAAATGATCGCGTGGGTAGCAGGTAGATTTACCTTGCTTTCTGAAGAACTCTTTTCTCTGGAACTCTGATTCCTTCTGCAGCTGCTTGAACACTGCAGATACACATATGACAGTTTTTATAAATTAAAATAAGATCAACTGTGGCGAAACCTTTGACAGCTATTTGATTAAATTACAATGAATGTAGTTTGAGCTGCACCTGCACAGCCACCAGATTTATAAAATGGTTCAGTGCCCTCTAGTGTTGAGAAGTTACAGGTGCTGAACTCTCCATTACTCTCATTACTACTGCACGTAATACTCAAATGGTACATGAACTACACTCTGACCACTTTGTTAGGTCCACCAGTTCAACTACTAATCAAGGGTGTGCAGGCTCTCAGTCATGAAGGTCATGCTGGTTTTTTCAAGCTCTCAACATCTAATGTAATGAGCAGCAACTCAGCCAAACATACCATCCCCGATCAGCACCAAACTGGACTGGTTGGTAGCTTTCCCATCCTGCAGCTGGAAGGTGTATGTGCCCTCATCTGCCGGGGTCAGAGACTCCATGGTCATCTCAATCACACCGGTGTTTTTGTCAAAGTTCATTTTGTATTTCTGCCCGAAAAAAAAGCAACAGATATTTTACTTTAACACGACTAGAGCATAAAAGAGAAATAAGACTGAAACATCTGAATGGGTGTTCTTACTGACCTCCCCCTGAGAGAGAACATTATCATTGAAAACATAATCGACTTTGCCATTAGGGGACATCTTCTCTGCCTGCAGCCAAAACCGAACTCGACCCTTTTCCAGCAGCTCCACAGCCAATTCCGACTTCAGGGGGATGACTAGTGCAAAGAGCGTAGTCAGGAAATTGTGAGGAAAACCAGTCCAGTTTATGACAAACCATTAAAAAAAGCAGCAGATTTAGGACTCACTGGGGAATTTGTGGTCATGACTGATCTCCAGCAGCCTCTTTAACTCTAAGAAAAAAATCAACAGGAAATTAATGCTAATAATAATTAAAAATGAAAAAGCAACAAGTGATTTTATGATGATTTTATTAAAAAAATATATTAAAAATCTCTTCTCTGAAGTTTATAACCCACCTTCCTCAGAGAGAGTGTAGCTGGATGAAACACCATCAGTGTGAGTGATGAGACATGAGTAAACTCCAATGTCCTCCTCCCCGGGACTGTTGAAAATAACTTTAGACCTGCAGAGGAAATCCAGCATTCGTGATATGAGAGGTGATGGGGCACTCAAATAGTCTCAGCTTTAGATATTCTGCTATCTCACTTGGTTCCCTTGGTCTCCGTAGTCAAGCGGGAGGTGTCTGTGATTTCCTCGTAGTTTTTGGACCACACAAATTTGGAGTCGGGGGTCATATTGCTGCATTCAAAGTTCAGGGAGATGACGCCATCATCATTGACATCCACGACTATCTCTTTAGTGCCTAAAAACACAAGGAGGTAAGAGTTTTAAAAAAAAGTATCTGCTGGAATTTGTTGCATCACCATCACACGTTCAATCATTTCATCCCACCTGGTTTGGTCAGAGCAGGGACTGGCTCTGTCACGGCTGATACTTTTCCAACTCCGGCTTTATTCTGAGCGCGCACACGGAACACGTACGTCACTCCCTCCTTAAGATCCGTAATCTGTAAAAAATTTAAAAACTCAGGAATCAGTGACCTGCTGACACCTGTGAACCTCTCAGAGGAATGCATTCCTGATAACCACCTTTATGTATGTCTTCTCTATGGCTTTGGTGTTGACTCCTCTCCACGCCTCCTCTGGAGCATCCGCCTCCTTGATGTCAATGTAGAACCCGTTGACGGGATCACGGCCCTGGTACACAGGTGGTTTCCATAGCAATACTAGAGAGTCGTTCCGCACCTCTCTAATCTGCAGATCATGTGGCGGTCCTGCAGCCCAAAGAAATCACCCAGGAAGACATTGAAGGCTAAATAACGAACCCTTTTTACTTAGTCATTTTCAAAGTTCTCAGAGGTGTTCTGCAGCAATTTTGTGCCCATGTGCTGCTTTATGTCCTCTTAAAATTGCCAGGGTACTTGACACCAGCTCAAACATCATCTGTAGTTTGATTTGTAAAAACCATTTTTGTTTGGCTTCTGAAACAGTTTATCAGGGAGTGCCGAATTGGCAGCTTGCACATCTGGAATAGCGCCATCAGCACTGAAAGTTGTTTCTAACAAAAAAATACTTGAACTTACTTTAAACATAAAGCTCCAGAATTATCTAATGATTAATTTTCTGTGCACCAATTAACATATTTGTTAATTTAGTTGGATTAAGGTGCAAAAAACATGAGATGACAAGAAAGCAACGCACTTGGGAAGTTATTCCTTTCTTGTTCTGCTGTAAAGTGTTCTTTAAAACATTCTCTCAGTTGGAGAAACACATGCTCCAACCAACCTGGGACAGCAATGGTCCATTCCTCGCACAGGAAAGTTTCACTGGGCAGCGATGGGATGCCGACACCTGCCATGTTGGCTGCTCGCACCTGGAACTGGTACTTCTTATTCTCCTTCAAGTCCGACACCTGGGGACAAAGGCACAGAGGGACTCTCCTTTGCTCATTCAGCACATTCAATGTCAGACTGGAATGAGTTTTTCACATCAACCCACCCTGTAGGCCCTCTCGCTGACAGCCTTGATGTTGGCCTCGTGCCACTTTCCCGGCACGCCATCGATGACCTCACGGTAATCCACAAAGTAACCAGTGATGTCAGCGCCTCCGATGAAAGTTGGCTGTTTCCAGGCCAGCACCATGGAGTCGCGCACACACTCCAGGACAGTGATGCCAAAGGGTGGAGCAGGAGAGGCTGAGGCACAAATCTCAAATTAACTCCTCACCTCGAAAACTGATGTAATGGGAAACTGAAGCGCTACACAAGATTTGATACTCTTAATTCCCCAGCCGTTTTTCACTGCTGCACAGCTGCTCTACTTTTGCTCTAATGATCTGAGAGTGCTTCAGTGTCCCATTATTGGAGACAATAGAGACAGTTGTAGGTGAACACCTGCTGTAACAACATGCTGTCAAACCCAACCCAACACATCTGTAACCTTCATACTCACTGAGATTGAGATTTTGGGAGATACAGACACTATAAATGTTATGCCTTTACTCTAAATATGAAGCCAGCAGCCGTAAAGATAACAAACACTCACTCTGACTCAACAAGCGCTTCAAATTTAAAAGACAGAAAACAAATATGCATTTTTCAGAAACTATTCTTTTATACACTGAGTCAGAAAGTTTAAGGCGGCCACTTTTGTTACACTGTATTTACGCTAACAAAGGATAAAGTGATTTCACAGACTAGGAGCCAAAGGTCTGCACAAAAGCAGCATCAAGTAACATGGTCACAATAAAGTGATCTGTCAAATACAAATAGTCACATGGAATTTATACCCTCTCCTGATTAGGAGTGAGAAGGTGGTCAAAGCATCTGAGAAGTGGGCGTCTGATTAAGTCCAGAATGCACTCCCAAAAAGGTCTCAGGTCACAAGTGTTCTCTTGGTTGGATGACCCACTTTTTGAGTACACGGTGTGATTAAGGGGCTCCTGCCATGAGCTACTTTGGTGTGTTTGTGTGTTAAAGTGCTCTGGGTAATCAGAGAGCTGGCAGGTCCTGAGGTGATTGACACAACGTTATATAAGTCAGGGGGTTGGTGGCGGCCAGAAAGCAGAGTTAAACCGAGGTTTGGTGGTGTTTTACAGTGACTTACCTTAAAAAATGAACATCAGTAGAGCAACTCACAATTGGTACCTAATGCAGGACTGATTTAAAGCCAAGGCAGAATATATATTTTATGGCTCTTAACTTTCCTTTGTGGTTTTATCTGGATTTGACAGAAGTTTCCCATCTGTGACTAGTGCTCACCTGCTGACTCTCTTTGGGGCTTCGCTTTCTCCCAATTAGCACCTACAGAGAACTTACGCGCCCGTGAGGCCTCAGGCTCATCGGCTGTCTCCACAGCCTGGTCCTGAGGCTCTGCAGTTACTGGGTCTAAGTGTGCAGCTGTGACTGTGTCAGTACGTGATTCAGAAACTGAGTCTGCCACAGACTCTGAGCTCAGGTTTTTTACCAGGTCAGGTGCCCGGGACACACTGCCTTTCTTGCCCCACTTGCTTTTACTGTCCTTGGGGTCAGGCCCTGTGAGGTCTGAACTAGCAGCCCTGGCCCCTTCCCTGGCTTCAGTGTCAGCCTGAGCTTTATTGCGCTTTTGCATAGTGTTGCAGGGGAACTGGACAGTTTCATGCGCGCCCGTCCAGCGTGGCCTGTGCTCAGTTAGTTGTCCCACGTTACCCCCCGGCCCCATCTTCGGCAACACACCGTGTAGGATGCCACCCCCTACGGGTGTTAGCAGAGAAAAGCAGAAGAAGCGTTTTAAAACAGGCACAGATCCATCCACAGTTCTTTTCTCAATCACACAACACAATAAGAAGAAACAAGCAAAATGCATTAAAAAAAAAAGCAATATTCACTGAGCTGGCAGTCAAATACAGAACAATGTCTTCATCTGACTGGGAGTGGAAATGAAGACAAGATGACCAACAGGTGACATCCATGTTAGCAGGCTTTGGGATTATGAGAGTATGCAGGCATGTAATACAGAACAGCCGGTCAATAATGTGGGTGTGCAGCTTTGCACTGACCATTAATAAAAACAAACAAATCTCATGACTTTAGTAAAAATGCCAACAAATTCCATCATCTCTTAGATTTCGGCTCCAGAAATGACGCAAGCTGTATATCGAGACCAAATGAAGCAGGACACCATGATGTAATTCATGTTAGGCAGCGTCGTGTTTTAATTTGGTTTTTTTCACTTGCAAGTATCTACAACACTTATTTCAATGTTGTAATGGCACATTGTACACACTGTAAAAAAAAAAAAAAGGTCATTTTGAATTTGAGGGCAGCAACATCTTAAAAGAAAGTTGGGGTGGGGTCATGTTTACCACTGTAACGTCCTTTGTTCTTTAATAACCGTCTGTAAGCAGATGCTGGACTTCTGCTCAGCAGTCCCGGGTCTTCTTTGTCACAGTTCTTGTTTTGTGATGCTTTAAATGATTTCAGGTGATGAAAGGTCTGCACTGCAGGCAGGCCAGTTCAGCACCTGGACTCTTCTTCTATTATCGTTTCACCCTTTGAGATGTAGTTTTTTGCAGATTAGTGAACCACTGCCCATCTTAACTCCTGTGAAACTCTGCCTCTCTGAGATGCTGTTTTTATACTGACATGTTGCTGATTAACCCGATTAGTTACATTTCTGTTTCTTTTAGCGACACCCGTCACAGTTTTTTGAGACATGTTGCTGCCATTAAATTCAAAATGAGCTAATATGTTTCATGAAACAGAAAAATGCCCCAGTTTAAATATTTGTTTTGTGTTCTATTGTGAATAAAATATGGGTTTACGGGATTTGTAAATAACTGCATTTTGTTTTTATTTACAATTCACACGGCATCTGTGTTGTGTAACTTAATCCAGGTTTATAATAGTACAAACAGCTGATTGTTGTGCTGAAACAATCTGTTTGCCTTTACAGCAGCAATTTCTGTGGTTTCAGTTTCAGTCTTAATAAAACCTCACAAAGTCACATGAGATTTATGCAATAATAAATTAAAACTGAGTGGAAAAACAACAAAAACTGAAGTTTACATGCAACAATGTGGACGACTCTTCAAAAACCAACATAATCCTGCTCTTATGAGTACGATTTGCCTGTGAAGCATCCATTTATTAAACTAAAGACGCTGTTGTCTTCTTGCACATTTGTGCTGTTGAGTGATTTCGTGCTCTTTCAGAAGACAATTCTTTTTTTTTTCTTTTTTTTTTTTGCCCTTTTTAAAATAAAATAATACCCACACTTTGTTACTCTCCACACACAAAACA
>VOQJ01023931.1:0-13362 GCA_015052665.1 Apistogramma diplotaenia | reverse complement strand
TACTAAAGACGCTGTTTTCTTCTTGCACATTTTTTCTGTTTATTTATTTTCGTTCTTTTTCAGAAGACAATTCTTTTTTTTTTCTTTTTTTTTTTGGCCACTTTCAGACAATAATCAAATCCACACATGCTGATGCTCCAGACACAAACCAGCCAAATTTATCGCTTCTTTAATCCACACAACAATTTTCAGCTGTGTTAACATAATTGGAATCAGGTTTTTTAATGATGAATCACCCTTGAAAACGATGTTCCAACAACAAATGGATGTGACATTACCAACACATCTGTCTTCATCAAAAATATGTACGCTGGCATTTTTACTGAGTTTTTCATAAGGGATAAGAGGGCATGCTGCTCGGCAGCTAGGCAGTGAATGAGTGACAGCCAAAGGTCAGAATGCAGAGGTGTTAAAAGGGAACACGTGCAGGAACAGCAGCATTATTACAACAGCAGCATTGTTTCTGTTGCTGGTTTGCAAATTACATGTTAGGTCTAGACAACAATTGAAAACAGTTTATGGAATAATGTGAAAATATTGACTTATAAAGTATCATCAGTCCAACGGAACAATACCACTGCTAGCTGATACCAGAGGGTGGGAGAGGTTCGAGTGGAGGTACCTTTAGCACTAATGTGGGGGTTGCCGGCACATCCTGTGCCCAAACAGGTGAGGGGAAATGGGAGTGGTGGTGGGGTGATAGTGGTGATGTGTGACACTGAGCTGCTTTGTAACCACCGCTGAATTGGATCGGACTGACCCAAATTAGAGGAAGTCTACAAGTCCTGACCCCCAGCCCCGCCTCAGGCTGTGCAGGGAGGAGGAGGTGCTATGGTGGATGTGGCTAGACAGGGTGGGAAGTAGGCAGAGCATACACGAGTGCAGAATAATGTGACAGGGTGACGGAGTGGAACAATGGTGGAGAAAGTGGGGGAGCTGAAGACATGTTTTGAGAGAACAGCAGTAGCCTAAAATACACTTTATGGAGAAAAAGCCACTTGTTGCATTAATTCTTCAATAAAGAGATTCTACAAAATAAGAGCAGTGATCAGTCTGTGGTGTTGACATGTTAAAATAAAACAATTAACATCCTCTGACTGTAATTAGAAGTGATGGATCGATTTTACTCACCAATAGCAGCCTTCACTTCCACAGGCTCCGACTCCTGGGAGAAGTCGCTGATCCCTGCAGCGTTCACGGCCCTGACCCTGAACACGTACGTCTCTCCTGTGATCAGACCGTGGCAGATGAACCTGCAAATACATGCAATGAGGTATCCATGAATTTGGATCAGAATTTGACAAAAGAAAGCAAGTGGAGTTGTTCTTACCTGGTGGCATTTACGGGCTTGTTGTTGCATGGCTCCCACACGTTGCTGCCCACAATGCTGCCATCAATGTAGTATCCCACCAACTCTTTGGCATCACGAGATGCTTCCCAGGACACAACAACTGATGTCTCTGTGTTTCTAGTGGGAACAACCTTTCCTGGGGCAGATGGGATATCTGGGGACAAGAATAGTTACAGTTTTGGGGCTCGTTCATGTATGCAAAAGGTTTATCAGCTGAGAAGTCTGTGATGGAAGAGTCATGTCTGTGGTTGTTGTTAATGTAATGCTGCAACAAAAATTTGAGACTAGTGTGCCTGATAATATTACATGATAAACAAAGGGTTTAATATCTAAAAGGCCTAATCCTAATGTTCTATGTTTACGTGTCTCCCTTCTGACCAAGCTTGTCGCCAACTGTGGTGGTCTCAGTGGGGTCGGATGGCTCGCCAACACCAGCAGAATTGCAGCAGCGGACACGGAAGCGGTAGGATTTCCCCTCGGCGAGATCAAACAGCGCAAAGCGAGGAGACTTTACTGGGATCTCCGTGTTCACCCTCTGCCAGCTGTCGGTACCGGAAACACACTGACAGGCAAGGAGGAAAGCATCAAACTGTCACTGATCACTGAAACAGAAGCATGTCACAATTTCATATAAAAGAAAAAAGAAGAAATGTTCTGGTTAAAGTTTAGCTGAGGAAAGGCTAAAGAATTATTTACTTTTTCCACATAGTACATGACACCCTCAAGGCCTTTCTCTCCGGGCGGCTTCCAGCTCAGCACCACATAGTTTTTTGTTGCCTCTGTCACCTGCAGATCAAGAGGTCTGCCAGGAACAACGCCCTCTGATGGTCAAAAGAAGCAGAGTTAGGTCTCCATAGTGGAAAAATGGAGCCTTCTCCTCCAAATGCATGTATTAAGACCATATCCATCACTCACTGGAAAATGCTTTATAATGAATTTCTACTTATGTCAGCCGACTGATATAAATTGATTTCCTACCTGCAGGCTCCTCCTCTGTGACAATGATTTGGCCGGTCCAGGGAGCAGAAGTACCTGAGAACATGTAGAAGATCAGCACAGAAGCATCATAAGTCTTGGGATTTTAGGTGGCTTAAATGTTTTCTGTATTTTCTTTCAAATGTGAAGTCAAAGTACCTCTCATGCGGGCGCGGTCGGCTGGGTCCATTGCAGCCACTGGCTCTGAGACTCTGGACGGGCGGCTTATGCCGCTTTTGTTTACAGCACGAACACGGAAGATATAAGAACGGCCCTCCACCAAGCCGGTGACGGGGAAACGGGCAAACTTCACCGGGGTGTCATTGCACTGACTCCAGTGGGTGGTTCCAACCTCACATCTGTGCATAAACATTAAAATATTAGTCTGTCTGCCTCATTCCTCTGACTTTCAATTAAGACGTTTTACATATTGTATTGTAGCTCTTTCTTGGTCTATCCTGTTCTATTTTTAGCTTTGGAAGCTGAAGTAATAAGGAGCAACATATTGACCAACCTGTCCACAAAGTAGCCCAGGATGGAGTTGCCGCCATCGACAGCTGGCTGCTTCCATGTGACAATTATGTAATCCTTGTTGGCATCCAGACAGCGCACATCCAGAGGGGCTGCAGGAGCTCCTTCAACCTCAGCATCAGCATCTACCCGACACAAGACGAATATCATCAGCACAGCATGAGTACTCTCAGCATGGCTTTATTTCTGCAAAAGATTGACTATATCTGTGGATAGTCTGTGGAACATGTGGGTGAGCTGTGCAGCTGTAGGGTTTAATGCCTGTAATATTTCCAGTCCCAAAGTCAATCACATGCCCGAAGCAGGAGGGCAGAGTTAGCACAAGACTTTGCTGACGTGAAGGGGATGAAAGAGCTGACATTTAAAGAAAGAAACATGCCTGTGATCTGTAAGTAAAGCCAGGACACTCAGAAAAGAGACAAAGGTTTGAGAATAAAGTGACAGCTTTCTTTAAACTGCACATGTGGAGGTGTAAAGTCTGGTTTTTTTTTAGTAACATAATTAAATGTTATTTATTTTCCTTGTTCTCTGCTAACAGCATGCTGAGATACCAGGAAGAGAAAACAACGCAGGCTGGTTGTTCACTGGATCATAAGGTATTTAGCAGATCTATCTAAGCTCACGGACGAACTCTTTCCAGATTTGAGCTCTCTAAGAATAGCACGACTGCTGCCGTCATGTATCGTTTTATTGTGGAGACTCTACTTGGATTCTTCTTTTCCAAGCGACCGTGAACTCTAACAGGACAATGAGCGGGCTATTTTTCAGCCTCCTCATACTCAGCATGGTTCCTATGTAGAAGGTGAAGCTTCAAAGGTCAGATTGTCTCCGAAGACAGAAAAGATAAGCTCCTGTGACCTATTTTTCCATGCTATTCGAACAGATGCCAGAGAGTTGCCACCCAGTGGTGTATCTAATAGAGATATCCTATTTAAAACCATCACTCACATTCAAACACTTTTTAGATGCCGTAGCATCATCAGTGTGCGTGGGGACATGGTGCTGTGACTTTGACCTAAATCTGATGGGTCTTTTGACAGAAACCAAGTTAAGGAAGTCCACCTAGCTTGTGTTTACATAGACTGCAGTAAAAATGTCTTCGGGAAAACAGCTGAGACATATATAGCATGACCTTGGATCTGAATTATTAAGGTTATTTAGACAGAAGAGCTGGGGCTGAAAATGTAGGCTATTTCTGGATTTGCATCAGACCCAACAAATGACATCTTGCATACTGTATTTACACTTGAAGCTAAAGGCTAATCTCTAACTCAATTAGCAATTATTTTGATTTGATAACAAGAAACCTTTAAGGGAGAACGTCCCCACCTCTGACAAACACGTAGGCTGAGTAAGTTTCATATCCAGACTTGGTGGAGACACGCAGCGTGTAGAGGCCCTCGTCCTCTTTGTTGAGGTGTGTGAGTGTCAGAGTGGCTCGATCTCCACTCCAGTGCATGTGGGTCCATTTGGAGGGCGACAGCAGAACATCTGGAACGCAAGGTAACATGTAAACATAATGTACAGAGAACAACAGAGTGGCTTTTAAACATGGTTCAGTATCACAGCAAGTCTTCCTACCGTCTCTGTACCACTCCACCTCTGGCTGGAAGCGCTGCAGGGCAGGGTAGATGATGACTGTGCACCCCAGACTCATGGTCTCACCCTCCCTTCCAAACGACACACCGAATTTATCAACAATGTGAGTCTGGAAGGTGATGCCGTACTCGGACACCGGGCCAACTATAACCAAATGATGTGACGACAAAGTCAGAGCTTTGGGTTGCATCATTTTTGAACAGTTTACATACAAACAAAGAATCGCGCAAATCCAGACAAATGGAAAGATTTGTGAGATCAACAGCAAAGTGTTGCACACATCAACTATGAAGGTTTTGCAGCCAGGTGGAAGAAGGGAAAGTGAGCATGTATAAAGAAAGAATGAAGGATAAAGACACAAATACAGACCAAAATAGTGGCTCAAAAACATCAATGCAGTGCTCACAAAAAAACAACAACTGTGGAAATACTTCATCTTTTCATGCATTAAACACTCAAACACACAGAAGGATGGACTGATTCATTAAATCGCCAAGTAGCTCTTCAATAAAAATCAAATGAGAAAAATACATTTTCATACTACTACAGTGCTGATTTGGAGTTGGAAATGTTGAAAAATTAGTAAATTTTTTCCCACACTAACTTCTCTTTGCAGTTTCATGAGGCTGTTATGAACTTTATTGTGAAATTTCTACACAAACAAAAGCGGACATGCTCGGACAAATGATTTCCACATTCTTCTGACCCTGTTACCTTCAGTATTGGCTCCTGCATTGTCAAAAGAAAAAGAAAAAAATGTTAGTGCAGCAGCACCCACCGTTCTTCCACTCAGAATCTTTTCTCCCAACATCCCGCCAGCCTGCTCCCCACTGGGGTTAATTAGATTTAGTACACAGCTGTTTACTGTGTGGTGCTTTTAAATCCATCTGGACTTGCTGTCTTTGGTGTTGCTGCCAACAGATCTAGTGTCCCATCATGTTGCAGGCAGCTGATTTATTAGCAAAAAGCTGTGTGGTACATGCTTCATTGCATACAGTAGAAAAACCAGACAGCTGGTTAATGGGCCAGAGAATGACAACCTCCTTGTGACTAGGAACTAAACTGATTGCTTTGAATTTTTCTTGCTGGTGATTAATTGCAAGTAGTTTCAGTGGCCAAATGGACATCCAGAGTGTGCAACACCCTCAAGCAGTGGGCAACTACTTTCAATCACAAGGCAGTTGCAGTGGTTGCCTGGTGGGAGGCAACTTGTCTCCAAACAATCGCAGTCTGACTCGGACTGGCCTCAATCACTCTTACATTGGTGAAAGTTTGCATGTAATTGCCATCTAATTTATAAGCACAGTTTGTCATCATGTTACAATCAATCTCAATGATTCTATGTTGATGAGAGCAACTCATCTGTGACGTGTCTCTTTGTAATAGGGGACTCCACTCAGCTGGATGCATTCTGGTGCTACTTCTGTATAAGTAAGTATGTATAAGTAAGGTGTCACATAGTTGGTGGAGATCAAAACAGAGCTCAGAGGAAAGGACTGTTTATTTTTAAAAAATGGAGATGTTGCTTAGTATCAACTCATTTTCTAATGTTAGCAAGTTACTATTTATATTTTTTTGGATGCAATTAATTAAAAAACTGCAGTGAATTCACACTTACGCCTAGGTGTTGGCAGGGACTCGTCAACTTCACCTTTGAACCCTATGGAGAGCAGAAGTAGTCAATGTTACAGCATACAGCATTTATAGATTGTTCTCACTTTATCATATTGATGGACTGAATTCACATTATTATTTCACACGTGCGCAAATTTAAGGTGACACATTTTTTTTAAAAAGTAACTTTAAACAGTTGATTAGGGGGATATAATTACAGATGATTTCCTGTGATTTCATATGATTTTGGGAATCATGATCATATTGGAATTAGATCAATATTCATTGTGGAATTTGGCGACACCTACTTTTGACAACAACCGAGGCAAAGGCAGACAGCTCTCCCTGGGAGTTCATGGCAGAGACACGATACTGAGCTGTATCATCAAAATCACATCTGAAAGAGGAGAGCATCAGCTGATTAAGGATTCACGTGTACGGTGCCCCTTCCCCCAGCTCAGCCTCAGTCCTCTCAGCCATGTAAAAAATACCAACTATGTGAGACCCAACTGTAAAGCGTTCCATCACTCCTGGCCAGGAATAGTCTGGCAAAAAATAGACACCGCTGGTGATGTCATTCGCACCAGGTGTTGTGGTTTTCTGTACATGAAACAACCTGATGCGTGAAGTACCGACATCTTCCACTAAGGTGGCAAGGACTGAGCAGAAACGTTAACTAGTTTGGATAAGTAGCCAGCCACATGGAAAGTTTCATTTTTCAGCCCTGCGGTTGAAAAAAGAAGCCAACAATTTAGTGGCAACAGTTGCAGTTCCTGTAAAGGCCACTAGAGGCTAAGTGACAAGACTGACATGTGAAATGCCCAACTTTACACTATTAAAAAGCCTGTTTACAGCCTTCATAAGGATTCTGGGTGATTTTAATTCCTATTTCCCTTTGTTCTTCTTGTCTGCCCCACACCTCAGTGTTCCAGTGCCTGTTTCGTCCCTTTGTGTCATCGTCTTTTGTCTCTTATGCTTTATTATTAGTTATAGTCCCAGTGTTATGTCAAGTCTGTGTGTCATGTTTGGTCTCTTCCTGTTTTATTTTGACAGGCTCCTGTTCCCTGTGTGTCGTGTTCAGTTTTGCTTCCCTGTCTCCTTAGGGTTATTCTGTCCACTTGTCTTTCGCAGCTGTTTCCTCTTTTCTCAATACCTTGTGTCTCAGCCAATCAGAATTGGTGCTTTCTTATATGAATTTAGCTCCTACCAGGTTTCTGTATTTTGACCATATTTTGTCAGTTGTGTGAAAACATCTACTTTACATACTGCAGGTCGGAGAAGATATACCTACTTGTTAATCTCCAGTGAGTGCACGCTGTATCTGCCCTCAATTTTGTACTTGCCAGGGTTGGTAAGTGGGTCAAGCGCCACATTGTTTTTGTACCTTGTAGTGGGAGGCAGATAACATGAAAGACAGACCAAAGAAAAAAAGCAAAAGTTTGTAAAGAACAAAACAGAGGCAAGAGAGGAAACCATGCAAGCTAGATGGATCTCAAGGGAATGAAGAAGATTTTGAAAGGACAGAGAGGAAAGCTATGGGGTTATGTTGTTGGTGACCTACCAGACGACCCGTGGGTCAGGCCACCCACTGACAGTGCAGTGCAGCCGCACACACTGTTTCTCCCACACCGTGTGGGAGCGAGGTTTAATCACAAACTCCGGGGCGTGCATCAGGCTGTCTTCGTTCATGCGCTTGAAGTGTTCCTCGTGTTCATGGATCTAAAGATAGAGCAAATCACTCAGGACCGTTTTTACCTTTTACAAACATAAACTGCTCCACGCAGAACATTTGCTCATTTTCACCAGGAATTTGAAGAAAAAACAAGTCTTTCTAATAGATTTAAACTTAAATTCCAGCCCATCTACTTCAGGTATCTTCACACATTATAACTATAAGGATGTGTTGCTCATTAGTCCTCTGAATAGATGGGATGCTGAGGTGTTGCTTGCTTGTTCATTATCCAGTAGCTTAGCACATAATATGTTCAATGAGACACTGCTTCCCTGTGTCAAGAGAAACGTGAGCACCTGAAGAATTTCTCACCCAGTACTAATGCTGTGTGGCAGTGGACACGGTTAAATGCAGCGAGGAAATAAGTGTGGTTTTTCATGATGCTCGTTGAATGGCTGAGTACCACTCCGAATAATCATCCAGGGACATAAATAACTTTCTTGTGTAAGAGGTAGTAATAACAACCACTTAGCCACAGACACTCGACATTCCCAAGCACTGATGCAATCGACTGTGGTCAGCTTTGCTACAATAAAAATGCCATCAGGTTGTGTAGCCTGATATTAGGATTAGAATATGATTTTTTTTTTTTTACAATCGAACAATAGAGCAACATTACAAGGCTAATTCTTTATAAGAAGAGACATGAGTGAAGGTCAAATTAATTGTTCTAAATGCATGTTCTTACATTAGCACTCCATCTGTTCTCAGTCCTGTTAAGTAAAGCGTATGTGCACATATGCAATTGCTGCATTCTAATGTAGATTCTCCACAGACAAGTTTGCATGGTCACAAAAACCAGGCAGGCATGCAGACATCCATCTGCACAGACCCTCACACTCAAAATATAATCCAGGCTTAAAAACATTCATATGGGGTCTCACAGAAGATAAAAGCTGTATCTGCCGCTATAATTGAAGCCTGCAATATCAAAGAAATGCTACACAGGTATTTCTGTGACCCTCTGTTACACTCTGTGACCCTACGATGCACTACGATAAGTGCCTCTTGTCACATCATAAATAATGTCAAGAAGAAGATCAATTTACGGTGACGCCACAAATAGAATAAGAATGCAGGTTTCTGCAAGCACATACAAACAAATACACACTACTACACACAAACCCTCAGACCCAGTTCTAATCAGTACTCTGAACTTGCTTTAAAACACAGCCTGACTGCCCCGTGTGACCTCAAAACAGCAACACTGACCCTTTTATTCAGAGAGATGCGTTCAGCCGACTCACGCATGGCCTCCTTCCTGGAGATGAGCTCAGACCTCTCCATCTCCAGACCACTGGTGAACAAATCCCTGCGGGCCATGTGTGCAGCAGTGTCTCTCACTCTTGCCTCCTCTGTATCTGAAAGTCCTGTAGCAAACTCTTGACTAGGAGGCAGCAAAGCAGAGCCAGGGTTGGGTGCGGGAAGCAAGGCATAGTGTTAAAACTTCGAGATGTTGCAGAACAGTCTTGGTTTTCCAATTCTAAATTGCAGGATAGTTTTTACCTGCCCCTGAAGATTGGCACTACATAGCCGATGATTTGGTTGTCTTCATCCACAGCCAAGTAAGTTGGCTTTGCTCTTTTGGGTAATGGGCTCAGTCTGCTCTCCTCCAGGCCAGAGTGTGAAGACACATTAAGTCTGAGACATACAGAATGCCATCAGCCTGGCAGACAGTGCAGCTAAGAACATGACATGAAAATGTGGGGATAAAGCCAAAGCCAGGGGTGGATGAGAAGATGTAGATTAAGGGTCAACTGGAAAGTAGTGGAGTCGGTTTAGTTGTAATTATGCCATTTCTACAGCTCTGTACACCTCAGTTATTAAACTTTCAGCATCGGCAGCAACCACGTGATTTGAAAGACAGCACTGACACCACTAATGACCAATAATTATTATTATTCAGTCATTAACAAATGAGTTTCCTGCAGTCTATCATAACTCAGACTAATACATACCAAAATGTCACTGCCAACCATACCACTCACTTAGCATTTTCATGCTACAGTAAGAAGACTTCAGGTCAGGGTGGACCCAGTGGCCTAATGGATAAAGCATCAGCCTCTGGAGCTGGGGATTGTGGGTTCAAGTCCCATCTGGGTCGTGTTCCTTAATTTCTTATTGATGCAGTTTGTCAGTGTAGCTTATATACAAAACTGTCTGTCCTTTGTCAGTCACAGATTGTGTCACCACTATCTGCAGCTCTAAATAGTTGGTGGGAATCCACAGAATGAGATAACTAGAATGCAGAGGCGATAGGGCAGCTGCCCCTCATTTTTCCCATCCATCCATGTCATTGTCCCTTTGTCTATTTCCAAAGTAATTCTTGGAATTATAGCTCACAATGATTTATAATATGAAAGGGTGTGAAATGAAGGTTATCCCACATGACACGAAGCTCCCATGACCACATAAATGCAGTCCCATCTTTGCCATAAAAGTAATATCATAACCACCCTGATCGTCACATCATAATGCCTCCTCATCTCCCCCCGACGCAGAGCTGGGCTTGGTGAGCTGCCCAAAACCAAAGATGAGATAGTAAAACCTAAGCCCTCTGACGTGTTCACACTCTCCAGTCCAGAGAATTTAAGGATTTGCAGACACCCTAACAGATAGGCTCACTGTGAACTGGGAGCTTTGGTATTCCCTGCACAGAAAAGCTCAAATGCCCCAACCTGTAAAATGTCAGGGTAACTGAATTGATGACAACAGCTCATGAACAACTATCATCATGTCTCTTGGAAATAAAGTGAAGCCACTGAGTTTCCAAGACTTATTAATTAATATGAATGCGATCGGGTTTTAAAGATTCACAGCACAGGGTTTGAGATTTTAAATAGACAAGATTGATAAACTATTACTTCTTGTTTTCACACGGGTCAAAGGGACAAAGATTTGCTGTAACATAATGTTGTATGTAATCTGATGGCTGCCGTTCCTCTAAAAGAGAAAGAACTTCCAATAGCCCTCTTTGATATGTTACTGTGTTACAGGTAAAACACAGTCAGCATGCATAAGAACACAACGGATATCTGTCAGGCTGCATGCAAGGAGCTTCATGCAGGATTCAAAGCTATTTTCAATCATCGGTTGTGTTTGAGGGTTGATCAAGGTGAACGAAAACTCAAGGGGGAGTAAAGATGGTTACTTGGTGTCAAGGAAAGACGATCCCAATGTTGTGTCAGGGAGGTGATCTCACAAGGGTGATGGAGGTGAATCTGACCAGCTGGGGTGGGGTAGGTGTTAGGGAGGTAGTAGGGCTTTCCTGTCATAACGAAGAGGACTGATGAAGGTGATCCACCTCTCCTTCCTTCTCCTTACCCCCTGCTCCTGGTGGTGGCAGAGGTGCTGCCACTAGCACTGTATCTGCTGCTGGACTGGTACTGACTCACTTTAGACTGAGTCTCTTTGCTACGGTAGCCTCGGTCATAGTGGCGATGGTGCTTCTGGTAGAACGGCAAAGATCCAGACATGCTGCAGGCCGCTCCTCGTACAAGCCCTGAGTTTCCAAGTCTCCTCCTGTCTGTCTGTCTGTCAGGTTAGTTAGTGGTCAACAGCATGTGGATTCTCTGTCACTACAGGGTAGATTCACATCAAGCTTTTTGACTATTTTTGCTGAACATGGATAGTTAATCTAATTCTCATGATGGAAAAAATAGTACTAAATGTATTAAAACTATGATAGCCAAAAACGACATAATATTTCCTTGATCAACAAATACTTTTTAAAGGAACCAACATAAAAACATTCAAATCAAACCTGCAACATCAGCTGCTGAGACATGATATACAGTTTCAGGCAATCAGGCACTTTCTCAGCATGCTTACACAGACATGTGCAACAACTGCAACCTTGCATATCACATCTTACCCCCTGCAGTAGCCACTTACTCTGGACAAACCCTCTCAACTCCAAGCTTTAAAGGAAAAGATGGTCCAACTCCACACTCTCAAAGCTTGATATCCCAAGCAAACCCACAGGTAGGCACGCACAGGGCTGCGGTCTACACAACAAAAATAATGTTGGCCTTAGCCAGAGTGTCCAAGCAGCAGTCACAGCCTTTTATGGTGAGGGTGGAGATAAATATAGCTGGGAGCAGAGTTGGGGGGCAAGTCAACTCCCATAGTGCAACACATTTATGGGTGCCGGTCTCAGTCAGTGGGCATATCTGCCTGATGTGAAGGTAAACACAAGGTTTGGAGTTTGAATTATCATTTCAAGTCATTGTTTAAATTGTTAATATAACTTTTATTATTACATTTATGTATAGTATATTTTATTTACCGACACATTTTTGTATCTCCTTGAGAAAAAAAAAAAACAGTGTCAAAACAAAAACACCTCATCATGCAGGTTTTTCCTCAAGCTTCCCCAGAGATTGGGATTGAGATTCCCAAGCTTTTCCAGTGTGAGAACTTGATGGCTTATAGCCCAAAGTATGGCATTGTTGGTTAGCCTCCAGCAGCTTTTGTCTTGGCTTTTTATTCTCAGTCTCAGCTGTGACTGTTGCTAACTTTAGCAATGCTATTGTTGTGTTCACTGCATACAACAAATGTCAGTTACTGTCTCTTTGTCACTCTCTCTTTCAGTGTCAGTAGTGCACAAGTGTCTCCTGTTGGCCTCGCTGCTCATAAACAGCTACTAAGAAGGTCAAATAAATCAAACTCAGAATCTAGTGTCAAATATAACATATAAACATAATCTAAAATGTTTCTATTTACATGCAAATAAAATGTGCTAATGTCATTTGTCAGGCAGATTTAATCTGACCTCCATTTGTGTTTGGACTTTGCTCTGGAATTTGATGTCAGGTCAAACATCTGTTAATTTCCGTGGCAATAATATATGTCAGCGGGCACTTCGGGGGGCTTTTGTGCTGATCATTCTTCCCTTTTTGGCTCCCAGGCACCAGTGTTCAACAAAATACAATGGCCAGCAGTCATCATGACAGCATACCTAAAACACCATGGTAGCAATGTGAAGTGTGAGCCCATTAAAAGAGATAAGCAAACGACTGCACGCTGAGGGAGCTAATGCAAGACATTAAGCTGGGTCACAGTACTTCAGGCCGCCTAATGAAAATGGGATACATTTTACAAGTGTGTCATAATAGCGTACAACCCAGTAAATGAGCTGCCAACATGATAGCTTTGAAGAGCTTACAGTGACTGAAAAACGAGGGCGCCGCCGATTAAAAGCAACGAGTTCGTCTGTGGCTTGTGGCGCAGCTATATACTTTCCAAGGTATATGCGGACACATTTTTAGGCGCCCCTCCCCCCCGCCAAAAAAAAGCCCGCGCGATCAGAGGAGATCAAAGGACAAATCAGGTGGCCTGATGACGTCATTTACAAATCAAAGCAGAAGCTAGAAGCTGCCGTCTCACACACTCCCATAAGTGGACTCTTCATCTAGCTAACCAGTTTTACCAAAACAGCAGACGCAAATCTCCGGACTTTTGACAAACGTTAAAACATTTTATTAAAAATGCCCGTTATGAACAGTGTCCAGTATAAAATAAGCCAGGATTCATTGACCATGAAAAAAGTGTGCTCTGG
>VOQJ01023929.1:1540-19642 GCA_015052665.1 Apistogramma diplotaenia | reverse complement strand
CCTTATGGAAAATCAGTGGACTGGTGGGCCTATGGAGTTCTTCTGTATGAGATGCTGGCGGGACAGGTAAATGTTTTACAGCATCAGCTGTTTACAAGGACTGTACAAATATTTATAGGTCTTAAAGCTGTGGTTGAAATTTTAAATTTTTGAGCCAGTAAATCAGATTAAACTACATTTTAAGTCGAAGCGCTTCCTGCAGTTCTTTGCTTGTCTTGCACACTGGGGCCTAATTGGATATTGCACAAACAAGTTTCTTATTACCTCGTATGCCCACTAGGTGGCATTGGAGATCACCCATAATAATAATATAATAATAATAATATGACAAGGCTCAAGGGGGACTATTCAGTATGCACATGATACTGTTTGATATTTCAAAACCCTGCAGCGCCGTCCTGAGGGCAGCAAAATGTGTGAGTGCCGTGCGTATGTATGTTCCCCTCTGTTCCCAATGAGTCACCGCAGTATGCAGGGCTGTAATTATAGTGTCCTCGGTGGACCTATTTACCCTATATACATAGCATGTGTGGAACCCACAATGAAAATGTCATGTACATAGAACCATGATGTTTATCACCTGCTACTGATTACCTGTAGCCACTAGGTGGTGCTCTGACTGTCGCTAGCATGTACATGTAGATGGGCCGAGGTTGGGACTTTCACCAACCATGTGAAGCCTGGGGCAGACTGGACAGTCTACGTGTGAAATACACCAAGTTAAATTTTCATGGCTGATGACCAAAATTGGTGCCACAGACGGGCATTTTAACAAAAACTCAAAGGTTTTTAAAATAACGGATCAATTAAGTTCCTTTTAGATTCCCTGGATATGAATATGAGCTGGGAAACTTTCTGGCTTAAAGAGGTGTTCGTTTAATCCTCAAGAAATTGGAGGGGATTTTTTTTTCCAATATCCTGACATTTTGGATGAAATTTAATTAATTAAGATCTGCTAACATAGTAATCAGATTAACTTGTGATGGAAAGAATATCTAGCTCAAGTGGTCGCAGCTATATTAATGAAAGATTAGCCATTTGTAGAAGAAAAAGAGAAACAGGGGAATGAAAAGTAATTATGTGATCCAGTGCCCAGAAATGAGAGAGAACAGACAAAAGTCTCAGTGTCTGATGTATGAATACAGAGAGTTTGGGTATGATTGAAGATTAAAAGCAGCAAAGCACTGTGACGTTTCTTCTTCTTCTTATTATTATTATTATCACCAGCGTGTGTCCTTGGAACAAGAAACCAGTTATCTTGCTGAGACACTTCCAGTGTGAATGAAAGCAGGTTTTGCTAAGGTTTCCAGTTTCCAGGCAACAGTTTGGAAGGAGACATTTTTCATATTTTAGGTGGCTCTTACTTATAAACAATCACGCAAACAGTTAGAAAAGGCTTGGCGGTTTGTTTTTCACCCATAAGATCAGTCACATAAGTAAAATAAGACAGTGATGCACCATAATCACACCCGGCACCACAGCGGCTCACCTTCACCTGCTGAGGCTGTCACCTCGCTGTCTTCCACACAACAAGCTGCAAATCATCATCATCATCATCATCATCACAACTTTTGTCTGAACTCTGTGACGCGGCTTTTGTTCTCTTCAGCCGCCGTTTGATGGAGAAGACGAGGACGAGCTCTTCCAGTCTATCATGGAGCACAACGTGTCCTACCCCAAGTCCATGTCTAAAGAAGCGGTGTCCATCTGCAAGGGAGTAAGTACTGCTCAAAGGTCTGAAAATGATGCCAGGTGATTAAAAATCTATAAAGAGCAGAAAATGTATAACAGTAAAATGAAACACTGTTGCAAATAAGGTGCTGATGCTGCAGAAAATCATTAATCTGGTGATTTAACGCACAAAGTGTAAAATAAACACTTTAATTCAAGTTAATTCTTTACTGGCTGAGCGCATTCTTGGTGCTGCTGTTTATTTCAAGGTGACGGTCACACATTAGAGCTTTGAAACTTTAAACTGGATACGTGTAAACATGAAAGGTCACTGTCCCACAGCCAGGTAAAGGAGATGCTGGCAGATTGCTTTAGTTTGTCAGCAAATCAAAGTGAAATAAATTTTCTTGGTTTTCCTGGTGTGTGTTCTGTGTTCTAGTAGCTGCAATTCAAGATTAGAAACAAGTAGTGATCCCTCACTTATCGCAGGTGTTACGTTCCAGGACCACCCGCGATAAGTGAAAATCCGCGAAGTAGGGACGCCGTATTTATTTTAATATTTATACACTATTTTAGGTTTTTATAAACCCTCCCCACACACTGATACACTACATGACACGTTCCCATTTCCTTAACCTTCATAACGTGAAATGGAAGAGCAGAGAGGGGGAGCCGAGCGCGAACAAAAGAAAACAAGACGGCTACTGAGCCAATCAGCGACTGGTATACAGAGCAGCCTTCTCTGGTTGGTCGCTTTCCATCAGTCAACCAATCGTGTTGTTTACAATCTCACGCTAGTGTTAGAATTAATATTTTTAATACAGATTTTTTTAATGCAAAATTCATCAAATATATACATTACTGTACAACACGTACTACGCACGTGAAGAACGAGTACCGCAAAAAAACTGTGAAAATACTGCGATAAATATTTTACACTAATACTTTTTGAAAATCTGCGAAAAAGCGAGTCTGCGAAATGTTAACCGCGAAGTAGCAAGGGATTACTGTATACCAACGTTTATACATTTTCTGCATCACCGAATTATAACACATTCCAGTGATAATGCAACACACAGTTCAGTTCATTTAGTGGTTTTAGTGAGGTAGAGCTTAACAGCTTGCATATATATAACATGTATTCCCCCACTCAGACAACAATCTGCTCCCAGCGAGGTTGTGTTCAGCCCCGTAAAAAAAGAACCGCTTTCATGACACAGAAAACTAATTTTTCTTCATAGTACCTCCCTCTGGGTCTGGTAGCTGGAGCTCCAGGGTCTAAGGATATATGAAGGCAGAGCCTGATTTGAGTAGCTGTGGTACCTACATGTAAGAGTTAGGTATAATTTAATGACAAATATCAAGTGATCCTTTGTTATTGTTTCAAACAACACCGTGAACATACAGTAACAAAATGGCTAAAAAGCTGATTACTTGGAGTCACTGACAAAGGGAGACAGAGTGTACAATAACAACAATACAATATATAAACATGTTCCACAGTGATGTGAAGCTCTGTTCTGTGGTTTCCAGTGTTTTCTCTTGAGTCAGAGAGCAGATTTTCTATTTTTATTTCTCTTATTTATTTATTTGTCTAATACAGGAGATGTTTTTTGTTTTCTTCTCTGCAGCAGGAAATAATTTTCCACAGTAGCACAGTTATGTGGAAAATACACTGAGTCACCAATTTCCACGGCTTTCAGCCCTAACTCTTTAATTAGTGGCCACCTGTTTTTCTCACACCTGGGCACCACTTTCGTGACATCACCACAGTCGAGCGGCGATCAAGGTCGTCGTTATTAGGGTTGTTTACCAACAAGGAAATGAGTTTTTGCAGTGATTCTACTCAGATTCAGGCACGGGCTGATTGAGTTTTTAATAACATGCCCTCCTTCATTTATTACGATATTGCATCCTGTCGCTGCGAGCCGCCACTATAAATATCATTCATCATTTCAGAGCCGCTGACAAGCGAGATAATCCTGACCCCTCTTATTGTTTTCTTCACATTTCATTTGCAACAAATGATTCACGGTTGAAATTAAAAGTGTCTGATTGTTGAAAAGAAGCAGCGATGAAAAGGTAGCGTGATTGCCTGCAGCTATATATGTGCTGGTTCACTGTCAGTCTGGCTCTGCATAATGTTGCTGATGAGATCACAAAGCAAAGATTTTAAAAAATAACTATGGTTGTCATATACTGTATATTCGCTTTAAAGAGCCCTCTTTACACTCCTCCTACTTCACTATTTTTACTTTCCTCCCCTCAAACTTGCCTCCGTCACATCTTCTTTCTCTGTCTGTCACCAGCTGATGACCAAACACCCCTCAAAGCGTCTCGGCTGTGGCCCCGAGGGCGAGAGAGACATCAGAGAGCAGGCCTTCTTCAGACGCATCGACTGGGAGCGCCTGGCCAACAGAGAGATCCAGCCACCGTTTAAACCCAAAGTGGTGAGTGAAGGTTTATGTCGATTTTTGTGTGCAGCCGTGTTTCTCAACAGAGAATAACGCTGAGGTGCAGTAACGAGACAAAATTTAATGACAATGCATTCAATTTCCAGCATCTTTCACACTGATTTGTCTCATTTCCATAAATGCAACTTACATGTATTACATGTTTGCTTATATGTCTCCGTATTGGCACTAAATGCATTTATATATTCTTGTTATACTAGCAAACATAAGTACTTTCTCTAGAAAATTGCCTATTATGTAATTTAATGTGTTAGCAGCATTTTATTTCCTTTTTCTTTTCATGAATTCAAAACACATTCGAAGGTTCATTTGTTTGTTGCTTTTTTTATTATCTATATTACTGTTTGCATAGCACACAGTGGCAGTGGCATATATATTATATCATTTGTCTAATAGAATCTTTTCATCTTTTGGCTCAGCTGCTTTTTATCAATACACCTGCGATAAAAGCAAAAATCCTTTTTGCTGTATTTTCTTTGAATTTTCTTTATGCTTCTATTTCATCAAATCTGTTCCTTCAGGTTTCCAAATGCAGAAAAATATGATTGTTCAGGATAGGAAATAATAGGCAGAGAGTTACATGGTTTGTTTAGATTTTATGCACCGGAGGGCGAGTAAAAGCTAAATAAACTGAAATAAATCATGCAGAATGTTGCACAAAGAATTCAAAAGAACACAAACATAAAACACGCACGTGCATTTAATGTTTGTATTCTCGTCCATCTCCAGCTGCTGTTATGGTTTATATACACCCAGAAGAGCTGAAGGCTGCAGCCCAGCTGCAGCCACCTGCCCCGCTGCCGCTGACACCTAAACGGCCTGCTGTCACCACAAACACTCCACTCTGTGTTTGTGGACCCCCGCGTATCCGTCCCCTCGCTGCCCACAGCGCCTGAAGCAACACAAGCGCTGCCACCAGTGATTAAAAATAGCTCACCAAGAGCAGAGTTCCCTTTGCTTCCTCACAAAGGCCGTGATAGATGCAGGGTTACACAGCAGATGTATCTGCCTCTGCTCACACAAGGGAGAGGAAAACATTACTAAAAGCGGATCCATCCATTCAGCGGGGGCTTTATGTGCTGTATCACAGTTGTGATCTCATACACTGTGTCATTAATTGGGCTGAAGGGACTGCCAAACAAAGCCTCCATCTGAGCCTTTATGGTTTGGCTTCTGTATTATTATAAAGAAGCTGAAAATGCTGCGCATGCTGATATGTCTCCTGAGAAAATGTGCTGGGAACAGCAGGCGCTGAAATCCACTGCAGGTTTGTTTTTGTTGTGCATTACTCATTCAGAGTGAATTTGTCTCATTTTCTTCTAAGTGTCGTGACCGTGCACAACGCACGGCTATAACCATGTATATATTCAGCTGCTTAGACACATGACAGCCCCGAGCGGGGCCTCACACCAATGCTAATGACCTCCACTGTGGGCGCTTAGGGTTAGCTCCTAATCTAATTACGACGTCTGCCCGGCTACACATCAGGGTTTGACATTTTCCTGCACCCTCTCCCCCGGGACCGTTGTGAAGCTTTCTAATAAAAGACTCAAAGGGAAACGCCTTTCATCGTGACCCCGCAGTCCTGTTAGTGTTAACCAAACTCGTTGCAGCCTTTTACTCACCGTGGATCAAAAAGATAATCGACCCTTTCTGCATCTGACGTCTTTTTCCGTCTCTTTCAGTGCGGTAAAGGAGCAGAAAACTTTGACAAGTTTTTCACGCGTACCCAACCCGTCCTTACCCCCCCGGACCAGCTGGTCATCGCCAACATCGACCAGAGCGAGTTTGCCGGCTTCTCGTACATGAACCCTCAGTTCCTCCATCCATCCCTGCACAGCGTGGTATGAGGAGAGGGAGCGGAGATTTCAAAGAGTACAAGGAAATTCAAAACAAAAGCATGACTGTCACCGAATACAGGTTCCTTCCAGTCTCAACCAAACACCCTGCTGTCAACAGACTCGTTTCATCCTCTGCAGTGCTCTGTCTACTAGTCATCAACACCCGCATCGAGAAATGACAGAGAGGAGCAAAGTGTGAAGCCATGTATGTGCAACCTAAAGAGAATCACTTTCCCAAACACGTCACAGTATGTTCTTTAACTCTATACCTGTTTCTCCAGACCTGCAGCCTTTACCTGGTGAATGAATGTGTCTCAGTATCAGCTACTGTCTCTTTAGGTATTAAATCTCTTCTCCCTCTCATCACATCCTCATCATCTCCCCACACAAAGAGCTGCAATGCACAACAAACCTATTTTTCTGCTCTGTCTGCTACATGTGTATATTATATTTATATACAAAAAAAAAAAAGAGGTAGTATACTGTTACATGAGTGCCAAAGTAGAAGTGGAAGAACACATTTCTATTGCTGTCCTTGTAATGTTTTTTCTCCACTCCCCACCCCCCTTCTGGCCTTCTCCCCAGTGGCGTCAACACACTGAATACCCCTTAAAGAGGGGCTGTTTGTATCTGTGGTTTTGTAGGACATGTGACTACAGTATATCTAAGCCGACACGGAGACGCTGAATACAAACTTTGTTACAGTTACAAGCTGTCTAGGCCTTTTCAATGCAGCAGATGTTGCCTACAGTGGTCAGAAAAGCGTGGATGAAAGAGGCGGTGTTTTTAAAGTTTAAAGATGCTATTTTCCCATATGCACAAAGCAGATCTCTGTTGCATGCTTATTTTCTGACTCTGTACGAGCAGTAGACTCTAGGATGCATTACACGTCTGGTATCATTGTAAAGTTTAGTATTATGATATAAACAATGTTGATATCTAATTGTCGTACGTTTACTCTGAAGAAAAGTTTCTAATTGGGAAAACAAAAAGGGTTTGTTCCTGTTTTCTGTTCCATTTAAAGACAACTTTAATGTCCAGAGAGATGTTTGACCCTCTGTTATAAGTCGACCATATGTTTATCTCTTTTCTTCTTTTCTGTAAATATGTCTCAAAGCGATGTTTGAAAAGACGAGTTACTTGCAGATTTTATACTACGAACTGAATGTGCTTTTATTACCGTAGACGGTTTGGACATTTCTATGTTTAGATTAGCCCTAAAGAAGAAATAAATAACATTTGGCTGAATCTTTGGTAGCTTTGGTATCAGCAAACCTTGTTATATGTATTTCCACTATTTATCCGTCGTTTTCTACTCAGTGTCATATAGAGAATATGCAGCACTTACTGTGCAGTGGAACAGTTGAACGCCCTCCTGCCTTGGTCGTCTCAGGGCTGATTCCTTCTGTGACAAACCACATTAATGCTATGAGAATTTCGGAGCCGTCCGAGGGCCGAAATATGTCCTTTCGTTATATATTGTGTGCATGCGTGAGGCGAGGCCTGATCTAAGCATGAGAAAGACCCTTGCATGATCCAGAGATCCCTGGTGTGGAGCATGAAGTTTCCCACCTTTACCGCACAGAATTAGACAACCCGCGTCCAACCAGCATCGTGCGCTTTCATGTCTCTTCCCAGTTCGCTGTCATGTAGCTGGACCTGTTTGGCTCAAAAGCTGAAATATAAACAGACAAATGTGTGTAAATTGCTTCTAATAGCTTTTTGTTGACCGGTGCCAAACAGTCTTTTTCTTTGTAGTCAGGTGTGTCAAGGAGATTGTTTGTTTATTTATGTATTTCTTTCTTTAAAAAAAAACAAACAAACAATATGTACAAAACTTCAAAAAGAACTGCCAAATTAAGGAAGACTTTCTACCACGGCTCTCAACCCCTGAATCACTTATGCACCGTCAAGACTGGTGTTGCAGCTGTCGCATACATCTGGACCAAAACGAGATCTCTAAGGTTAATCTACGTGCTTGCATGTCTCACATTGAGAATATGAACTGAAGGAGGGATTACAAAAAAACAACAAAAACAAAACAAACAACAAAACAACCGAAACAATGAGCCCCCATAACAGAGCTCATCATATGATGGGTAACGACCACTACAGGCTACAATTAGAGCCACAGGGATGTTTGTATGTTTCTTTCACTGCCCTGGCTTTTGTTAACCTGCTTCTTGTTCCTCTGTTATTTGTGGTATGACGGATACTGTGTATAAATAAAGTATGAAAATTAAAATATTCCTCTGCCCTCGTGTATTGATAACCACTTGTTACAATGGAGGTGTGCACAACGGCATCTCTGATCTCACAATGTCGAATCTTGCAGCAGATGGGCTACAGCAGCAGCAGAAGACCACCCTGGTTGCCAAACTGAGGCTACATTTTGCACAGATTCACCAAAATTGGACTAAGGAAGATTGGAAAAATGTTGCCTGGTGTGATGTGTCTGAATTTCTGCTGCAATATTCTGATGGGTCAGAAATCGATGTAAACAACATGAATCCATCCTGCCTTGTATTAATGGCTCAGGCTGGTGTAATGGTGTGGGGGATATTTTTCCAGCACTCTTTGGACCCCTGGGTACCAACTGAGCATGGTTTAACGTCACAGCCTGGCTGACATATCCATCACTTTAAGACAAGAAAAAAATGCTAGTTTAAAACATACTACAGCATGATGCATTTGCAAAGATTTAATTACCTTTAATAAGTTACCAGAGCATAAAGCGCGCTCTCGCGTCCTGATTGGAGCTGTCCTTGGTGCTAAAACACACAGAAACAGAGTGCGAGTCAACGTAAAGGACACCACGCTGATTTAAATTCATCCATCGTAGAGAGCCACTCTAACCTTTGACCAATTCGCACATTAAAACTGAATCATAAAGCTGTGCCGTGGACTCGTTTTTATACCGAGTTTCTCTTCGCGACAGCAACTCTCTCGCGCTCTCGCTCTCGCTCTCTCCCTGCTGAAGTCACGCCGCAGCGAGCAGGACCAGCCGTCTGTTTCAGTGTGTCTGATGGACTGTGTCTGCAATGCGTTATCTCCCTCCTCAAAGATAATACACTTTTCCCGAGGAACTCGTGAGCGAATAAACGAAGCACCGCTGATTTTTCTCCGTCAGTCAGACTTTCAGCAGACAAACTGCAGGAGTGAGATTTTAATTCACAACTCTTGGCGCAATCTCTGCTCCGAGTGCAAGCGACGGATCGCAAACAGGTGCGTGTCATAAAGTTGTTGTTGTTTTTTAATTAAGTGCTTTGGTCAACTACTTTTAAAGGCTTGCTTCCAAATACAGTTCACTGTTTTGTTGCACTCTAATATACACAGGTCAGCGCGCACGCAGGTACTCCTTGTTGGCCTGCTATAATCTACATGTGTCTTAGCTTCGGTACTTCATAGTGGCAAAGTGTTTGGTTTAATTGGAGTGACAATAAAATTGTGAGGGTATTATTAAATACAAATATCAGTTTAGTAATTTGTAGCAAGCTTACAGTGCAGACCTTCATGGCCAGTGTTCAGTGTTTGATTAAGAAGAGATGTTTCAGGACACTTACTCTTGATTGGGGATGAAAGAGCTCCTTCATGCTCGATAAGTGAAGTGTGAACATTGTGCGTTGACATGTTATGGAGAGATAATGCTAAAAGCCCCACCACAAACACCACCACCACCTCTAAAGGAATTTAAGCTTTGAAGCAATGACACGTTAATAGATATAACTGCGCCTTTGAACATTTCCAGTGTCCAGTTCTTGTGGCCTATAGGAAAGCCGATTTTTCACTAGTTTGTCAAAGGCATTATTGTATTTCATCGTAAAATGATATTGCTTGGAAGTGTCCTAGTGTTCTACATGTTTTCCATTCCGACCACGCAATTACAATGTTCCCAGTTTGTGTATTGATTCTTTAATTTCTGTCAGCACTCTGCTGTCACTATGTAATAAAGTAAGCAATAAAATACCATGGATGGTACCGGATGGCAATCAGACTTGTGATTTATGAATATTGGCTCTTTCAAAGTAAATGAGGTGACCTTGTTGGGGAATGATTTAGATGATATGGAGGGTGTTTTTCCTGATAAAACGTGGTGTCTTAAAGAGCAGCCGCTGCAATTTTAAACAGCTTTACTGCTCGAGGGCCAGCAGAGACAAGTCTCCATGCTGATTGTGTGCTTGTAGAAAAAAAATGTTCATATTTATGCAAAAACTGCTGCGTAAATATGCTATGAATTAGCTACCATTTAGCCTCGTTCTGATCTTCTGTCCTCCTGCTTGAGCCTTCCCTCTATCACCACCCACAGATCATTCACATGGAGTCCCCAAGTGGGATCTAAATCATCACCTTGTCTCTTCAGATGATGTCTCATTACGTTTTCAGTCAGCAGATCCCAGTGCATGCTTGCACTGTTGGATTTTTGGTTATAAAATGTCAGAAACTTGTGTTGGATTTCAGATAAAGTGAGCATTCGCATTCATGATAGAGGTCTCTTGGGGTTTGTATTTGTAGGAGGAATCTGCAAAGCTCTGAGAGTTTATGGGTGAACATTGCTCTTTAATGGAATGAACCAAGGTTGGACAAGATGCCAGATTAACACAAGTATTAACTATCCAAATGTGACTAGATAAAGTAAATGAGTAAAGTTTATACGGCACTTTTCACTGACATAAAGTCTCAAAGTGCTGCATGACAAAATAAGTAAAAACTAGGAATAATCACCATATAATATCAAAGAACCGTTAATAGAAATACAAAAGCTTATTAGAAACAGAATAAAAACAGATAATTCAACAACAATAACAAAAGAATCTCAACAGAAGGCCTCGTGAAACTGAAACGTTTTCATCTGTGGTGGAGTGCTCCAAAGTCTAAGTGGCACAGATGGAAAAGCAACAACTAATAAATCCTGAGCCTGCACACGAAGGCTGCCAGTAGCAGTGTGTTCAACAAGCAGCTGGTATAAATAGTCTGGAACTATCTCACTTTCATGCACAAACACACAAATGACCAAATAGTGGAAGGTAGATTTTGTTCCTTGTAACCAGTCACAGAAACTGTTTTCCAGTCTGCTAAATTAACAAGAGTCATGCTAATATTAGTGATCCTCAGCCTACGCTCCCAATAGGAAAGCCAGAATTCCATTAAGGATAAATTCTTGTGTGAACATCTTGAAATCTAAACTATTAGGGGAAAAAAATCACAGGTTATATTGTTATAGAGTGTGTTTGGGTGTGTTTATTTAGAGGTAATAGTTATTCATTTAGTATATTTTGGGGTTTATTGTAAATCTTTTTTGAGTTTCTGTGTCCTGACTCTAAAATACCAACTCCATTTCCCTTTTATCCTCCAGCTTGCTCCTGGGATTCTTCTGTATTTTACCACCAGCTGCTGGAAGCACACCCTGCCGTGGCCATGAGTGCGTGCAGCAGGAAGGCCCTGACTTTGCTGAGCAGCGTCTTTGCAATCAGCGGCCTGGGGCTGCTGGGAGTGGCAGTGAGCACTGACTACTGGCTGTACCTGGAGGAGGGCGTCATTATGCCTCTGAATCAGAGCACTGACATCAAGACCTCGCTGCACTCTGGCCTCTGGAGAGTCTGCTTTCAGGCCGGTTAGTAATGAGACTGGGAGTGTGGGGCTCAAAAAATTAAGCAAATACGTGGTATGTTTTTTTTTTTCTGTGCTCCTGAAATGTAACAGTTAATCATGCATGAATCAGAACTGCAGCACGGATGATGGCATTTGATTTTAAAGTGCCACATTCAAGATCGTCATCTCGACAGTATACTGTAAATGTGGCAGCAGCAGGGAGCTGTCACAGTGAAACCACCAGTGTTCATATTCACACACAATCACATTCACAATTGCTTCATCACTGTGTGTGAGGGTGTGAGGGAAAGAGGGAGGTTGTGAGCGCGTGTGGAGTACAAGAGGCAAAGAGAAAAGAAGAGCAACAACATGACAGAGGATGAGACGTCGTGTCTGTGTGACGCTATCCTGCATGACGCATTATGCTTGTGTAGCATTTTATAGAGTAGGACCTCCCACCACGACAGCTCATCATCTCTACAAGACCTCCAAATGTGTGCTGTGGTATCAGAAACCAAGACATTAGCAGCAGGTCCCTTTGGAGAGGAGCTCTCCATGGATCAGGCTTGTCTTTGCCACAGATAAGCAGTTAAGTAGCGCATGTGTTCACCTTAGAGGAATCGGACCCCACAGAAGGCCGCTGCTTCCCACTTACATTACAAAAGTATTGAGCAACACTTGTTAATCTTTGAATTCAGATGTTTTCAGTCCCGTTGCCACAGGTATATAAAACCCAGCACCTCGCCATGTGGGCTGGCTTTGCAAACAGTTGTGAAAGAATGTGCTGTTCTTGAGAACTCATTGAATTTCAGCGTGGTCCATAAAATCTCCCCAGGACGGTACAGTGGGAAATAAGTAGTGCAAGAAGTTATGTAACATTGTGTCTTCATTTACAGCTAAATCCAGGGTGCCCACGCACTCTGTGGCTCATCGCACCAGAGCAGTTGGACAAATGCCACCGAGTTAGGGATGCGGTGAGCCAAAAAAGTATACTCGCCTACATCTTTACTACAGTAACGAGTAGAGATGCCTGCCACCACAGCTGAAACTCCTGTGAGCCCCTGCTGTAGTATGTGTCATATGATTGGCACCAAGTCAGTAATACGGGGCAGGAATTCTCCCACAGATTTCTATTTAGGACTCTTTGGGATGTTTCTGCCTACATGTACTTCTTCTCTGCCTGTTTCAGCCCCCTGCTTCTGGTTGGTGGTTCTCTGCTAAACCCAGTTTTAACCTCAGTTTAACTTCAAATCTCTAAAGCAACGAGCTTTAAATCTTCTGTCTCTTTCCTTTTCAGGTGAAGAGTCGGGCCGCTGCTTCACCATCGAGTACATCATGCCGATGAATGTCCAGCTGACGTCAGAGTCCACCGTGAACGTGCTCAGTAAGTAACAGCGAGCGACTCCTCCAGCTGCGGCTTTAAAGGCGAGAAAGTAATCAGGACTTGTAGCTGTTCATATTAAAGCCTTTTATTTAAAGCTGGAAACTTGTTTTCCAATGAGCTTGTGTTCAGAACTCTGAATGCAGCGAGACAGATCAGTCTGACTCATCTGAACCCTCGCGTCGCTGCCTGCTCGTCTCCAGAATACTTATTGCCTGTTCACAGACTTCAGACCTTCAGTAACGCTCAATGTCAAAACTCAACCGAAGGATAAATCAGTTAGTCGATATAATGAGCTCCAGCACCGCGCTGCATTTGTGAACGACGATAATCATCAGCCTGCGCTTTTTAAAATTTCAGGACTCATCGTTCCCCGTCCTCTTAGGAGAAGCTTTCATCTGCGCTTCTTCTCTCTGTGTGATTTAGATTGACAGTAAAACAATTTCCTATCAAACATGACAAATTAGAGCAGCTGCTGTATAATTAAAATGGTTCTGATTTCACTCTGAGATAATATCTCTGTATTTCTTTACATTTTTTCCACATTCACATACACTTATTTGCTTTTTTTTTTTTAATTATATAGTTTTTTTTTCATTATACTGGTTGTGTTTGATGTTTTGGGGTTAAAGCAGCAGATTTCTTCATCCACTCTTTATCCTCCTCTTCTTCAGAGATGATCCGCTCGGCCACTCCGTTCCCTCTGGTCAGCCTCTTTTTCATGTTCATCGGTTTCGTCCTCAACAACATCGGCCACGTCCGTCCTCACCGCACTATCCTGGCGTTTGTCTCTGGAATCTTCTTCATCCTCTCAGGTACGCAACTCTTCCCTCCTCTTCCCAGCTCTTTGGGACCATCTCTTGTTGTGTCTCCATTTGATTTTTAAGATCTGGGTTTCTCTGTCTCTTAGGTCTGGCTCTGGTGGTGGGCCTGGTGCTGTACATTTCCAGTATAAACGATGAAATGCTGAACAGGACGAAGAGCAGCGAGGCCTATTTTTCCTATAAGTACGGCTGGTCCTTTGCTTTTGCTGCCCTCTCCTTCCTGCTCACTGAGGTGAGAAACTGGCCATAAAATATGAGTGACTTTTACTGTTTCCATCAGTTCTCACCCTAAAAAGGAAAAAAAATTTACCTGACTCACATGAATAAGTCTACAGAACACACAAATGGCTATTAAGCAGTGCACTTAGCTGCCTCATAACAGCAATTCATTGAATTAATACTTAATACTATTTTGTTTCCTGATTCGATTTTTTCAAATTATTGTCCATCATCACTGTTCACATGTTGGCATGTGTGGTAATGGTAAATGGGAAGTTTTATTTTGAAATTGAATCCATAAAATAACCGCTCATAATCTCGGGTATTTACTGCCCTCCAGTGGCCACAGTGAGGAAATGCACCACTTTTGCTATATGCTATTTCATTCTGCTATAATAGTGTTTCATACTCGTTAAACCATGTTGACTTTGTTGCGTTCTGCTCCAAAATAAACCCAGTGTCACCATCTGAGGCCGAGGATGTAGCAATCATGTAACAACTTCACACCGAGGAGGAAGCTTACTGTCACATTCCTAATATCAGAAGCCAGAAGCCTCTTAAGGAGAACACTTCACAGCTGAAAGTAAATTTAGCATTTTTTTTGAAAATCAAGCTCCTGTAGTCTGGAGGAAGAGTCCAAAATGCAACGTGTCTGAAGTCCCGTGTGAAGCTTTAACTAGGACAGTAGGACATACAGTATTTCATAGATCAACATCAACACAACAGTCATCATCCACTTAAAGGAATGAAATCAGGCTCTTCCCACGATGCCTGAGAGGTTTTTCCTCACTGAGCTTCCACCCAAGCAACTCAGCAGCTTCCTTTAGCAGATCCAAATCTCAAAGTCTGAGTGAATAACTGGGGAACAGATGAGCTCACAGAAGATGGATCTTCAAAGTCCTCATCAATAATATATCGTGCATCTGGAGACAAAACACCATCTTACTCAGCAGGTTTAATGTTGGAACTGTTTTCAGAAATACTGAAAAACAAAAGTGACACATGCAACAAAAAAACATGTAGAACCTGTATTTTAGATGAACTATTAAAGCCATTTTGATTCTTTCTGATCCCTTCATCCAGCTCTCATTTACATTCGTATAAACTGACTCTTTAAAGTGGGCTCTTCCTCACTGCAGAGCGCCGGCGTCATGTCGGTCTACCTCTTCATGAAGCGCTACGCAGCGGAGGAGATGTACCAGCCGCGTCACCCCAGTTTCTATCGCCCTCGCCTCAGCAACTGCTCCGACCACTCCGGCCAGTTCCTCCACCCAGAGGCCTGGTCACGCGGACGGAGCCCCTCGGACATCTCGAGCGAAGCCTCCCTCCAGATGAGTGCCAGCTACCCTGCTCTCCTCAAATGTCCCGACTATGATCAGGTGTCATCTTCACCCTGCTGAGGGGCTTGTCATCAGCTGAGGCCACCTAACAGTTACTAAAGGGTCACAGACGCATCAGCGCAATGCCAGATGAGTTTGAGATAGAAGGTTGATGTTTAAGTGTGAGTTTGCAGCATTATGACCGTGTTTTAGGGGTTTGGAAACCAGTCGTTTTGAGCAAGTTGTTGTTTTTTTTATGAGGTCAGGAAAGCTTTTTGGGAGTTTGTTGTTGTAGCAGAAACTGCTGTTTATTTGCAGGTCAAGGCAAAACTTGCATATTTTAGAAGAAACCATACAGACATACAGGTTATTGCATTATTGTTCCAGCAAAGATCTCAAAACATTTAAATGTGATGATTTATCTTTTTAAATTTGCACCTGTGCTTTTTACTGTCCGGCGCCTCAGAGCTGTTTCTTTGCTTCCTTTTGTGATTTAACTGAATGTTTGTTTATGGTTTTCTTTTTGTCTGCATTTTAAACTGCGCTGGTATACATGCATCACATCACTGCAATAATAATAATAATAATAATAACAGGAGGCACAATATGATCTGTAATCTGTGGGGTAAAAGGAAGAGTTTTGGTCCTGGATGTGCAGTTTCAAATCTGCACGGCTCTTTTAAAAGGTCAATTTACATCATCATCATCATCACAATCAGCAATACGTTTGCAGTCAGAGCCAAATATACAAAAAAAGAGTACGATGTAAAATGTTTTGGGTCTTTTTTTAAATTATATTTCTACAAACTTTCATCTTCCTCACTTTTTTAAGCTGTGAAACACATGATTGATTACTGTTTTGTGCAACAACGCCCTGTGAAATGTCTTTGGACAAACGATTCCGTATTTAGCCCCACAGTGACCCACAATCTAACACTGAATCATACATATTTGTTTTATACACACTGGATGTTTTTATATAATATGCACAGATTACATGAGTTCACAGTCAGATGATGTAAAGATGATGCTGCATTTTAAATGTTGTTATTCACTGTGTTGTTTCTGGTGGGGCTGCTGCAGTGCAGTGCATAATTTGGTATAATGTTTGAAGGACAAAATAAATGGATGTACCCGTCACATCACTTTTACACAGGGCTGTGATTCTATGTTCATCCACTGGGAGGCAGTGTTTGTCCATGTTTTTATCAGTTTACTTCGTACCACTGCGCAAATCTGCAAAAGCAAATCGGAAGTAAACTCTGTCAATTTCACACATTTAAAATATGATACAAACTTTTTTATAATTTTAAAAGTGGTGTGGCGAAGCAGATCTCCAGGCTTTCTGAAGATCTATCAAAGTTTTTCTTTGGACACTCAAGGGATGAAGCAGTGTTGTGTCTACACATAAAAGACAACAGAACCAGCTTTAAATGGTCTCTTTAGGCACTTTGCTGCTGGCAGTCTGTCATGAAAACACATCATTTGCGCCCATTTCTTTACTTGAAACTGTGAAAAATTGCAAAGATAACACAGTTTGACAGGCGTAAAATAGTATTTTTGCACCAATAAGGTGATTTCCAATAAGCTGTTAGCTGAAACCGTGGCATAGTTCAGCGTGGTGTGCAGTGCATTCTTAAAAAGTTTCAGGAAACTGGAGAAGTGGAGGAAAAAAGAAGCCATGTCGGGCCTGAAAAATCCATCTACAGCAGATGAACAGTATTTGAAAGCCATGTCCTTAAAAATAAAATTAAAAAAAACAGCAAAGACCTGATGCAGGACCTGATCCTGCACCCTTATAACTTCCTAAAATACAGCTGACCAGTCTGTCAGAACTGGACCTGCTACCCTTTAGCGCCACCAGGTAGCTCGGCTGGCATTTTCGTTCTCTGAACCACATATAGAGGGCGCTCTTGTTTCACCAATTCTGCACATTGGCACACCGACCAAACAGGTTTTCCTTCACCTTTCCTTCTTCCTGTTAATGTACCACGTGTTCACCAGGGCGCAGGTACGCATGGAGGATAACCTGTCCATTCAAAATAAATAAATAAAAGCCTCAAATGTGAGTGCTTCATGATTAACGGCTCATTACGTATGCAAGCAAGTAGGTCAGGACCAGCATCAATAATGAACGCACCATAAATCTGCTTTATGTATACTTTATGAAGATACACGTAATGTACAACGTGACCAATAGCTTTTACATAGAATATAAAAGTTAATGTAACTATAAGCCCACACAGGGCAGTAGAAGATAATATCATGCCCTGACCACAAGGCTTTCATTTTATTTTACAATTATATAGAAAACTACTGGTGTTTTTGACATCATCATCATCAATTATATAATCATCATCACTGTTATTCCTTTAGAATAATAATAATCATCATATTCACTATAATCATCATCATCATCATCATAAATACAACCATCTTTCTCACTCAGTCATGGCTTTTTAACAGCGCTGTCACAGTTATTTATCCAATATTCATCATCACCGTATATTTTATAATGATTATGTTTAAGGCTTTTGTAAAGAAGACCCCAAACTTCAGCTGATGCAAACTGCCAGTCAGCTCAAACATGGTTACACAGAGTGTGCATACTACAACAAAGAGACCAGAAACCTATACATTGTATATACACAAACATAACTTAAGCATACACTGTTGAACATTTACAGGTAGTATTAAAACCATTTCACAAATGAAAATAAATACAAAAAAAAAAAAAAAATAAAAAAAAAAAAAAAAAAAAAAAAAAAAAAAAAAAAAAAAAAA
>VOQJ01023905.1:10605-32183 GCA_015052665.1 Apistogramma diplotaenia | reverse complement strand
ACAAATATATCTTTTGTAATTAAAGGAAAAGCTTGGCAGAAAAAAAAAAAAACAGAACAAAAACAAGACAAACAAAAAGAAAACCCCAGACAAAAAACAAAACACATTGTCCCCAACTTTTTTTTTTTTGTGGATCGCTATAACTGATTGCAGAAATAGGTGCCGAGTCATGTTCAGTCAGCTGGAATCTGTCGAGTCAGTAATGAGAAAGTGCATGAATGTCAACATGATACAATAGTGCAACCACGTCGTGTAACCACACAAATTTGGACTTGCCTGAAAATAACCACTCTCAGTCTTTATTCTGGCGACGTGTATTTTCAAGCTTGTATGCAGATTGTGTGTGACATCATAAAGGTGTTTGGCTTTTTTTCCTTTTTTTAATATAAAGAGAATTTTGTTATAAAAAAAAAAACTATACAAAAACACACTTTTGGTTCAGTCTGCAGATGACAAATCACAAATAATGAATAAAATCAGCTTCACAAACCATCTCCAAGCATGCATCAGGTGCATTAGCACTATTTACTTTCAATTTCAACATTTTGTGCTACACTTAACATACACATGATACAGCCCCCCCCCCACACACACACACACACAGGGCAGAGTAACCATCTATGCTGTCTTACATACCAACCTCGCTCTGTATGCATTCGAATGTAAATGTAACTGCTGAAGTTTCTTGGCAGTAGAGCCACAAAAAATAATAAAATAACACAGCAACCCTGTCTCTGTACTGGCAGCCCTTACTCATGTCTACAAGCAGCGAGCAGCTCACGGCGGGCCACTGAGGGACAAACTGCAGCTACTGTATCTGCAGATGAAAAGCAATCCTGAGACTATTTTTGCTCTCTCAGACAAAGAACTCCCATGTAGCTGACCACGCAGACTCAGACGTGGAGGATAATATCCAGCAGAAAGGAGGACTTGGTGTAGTAGGCAGTTGCGTAATTATTTGAGGCATAATCTGCTCCTGATTTTCACCAAGAACACACAATCCAAAAGTAGATAGTTTTTTGGTTTTTTTAAAAACTGCTCTGACAGTGTTGCTTTACTGCTTTAGTTCACATGCTGCCCATCAGCTGGGGGATTTATGGACCTCCCTGCGCTGACAGACATGTTTAAGATGTATTTTTGGAAGGCAACCTGAAAATTGTGATTACCCACTCCTTAATGGGCTGCGTGGCTTCCCCGATTAACTGATTGATTCATGATGTTGAATGAAAACACAGCCTTTGCACTTGGCTATTTACCCAGCTAAAGGAAAGCAGGGATAATTATTGTCCCCTAACTGATTGGACTTAGAGGGGTTGCAAAAAGGATAAAAGGTTAACTTGAGGGCCCACGTCAGCTTTTACAGTGCGATTTAAAGTGTTTTTCATGAGTGCGCGTTTTCCAGGCAGCTGTTTGTTTACACATCCTTTTCCGTTCTTTGGAAAGTTATCTTATCAGTTGGACTTTGAAACGGAAAAATGCAGCCCACTTTGATAAAGGACAGCACTTTACTGCGCTTGTCAACCGCACGCCCACTCCTTATTCCACCTTACATGTTGCTCTCAGATATTTTTTTTTTTAATTGGTTGACTCGTTGACCTACTTGTTCCTTATCATTGCCAACCAAATTAAAATTGCCACATCTGAGAATCTAACCTGGAAATATGATGCAATGAGACGTAACTGAACACGTCTCCTTCTCTCGCTCTCCCTGTGCTCGTAAAGATTTGCAGCAGACCCAGTACCTGTTTGTCCAGTGGTGACTGAAATAGCTTGCACCATATCTAATCCAGTGATACTGTGTCCCTGGAAGTGGCTGTGTCATAACACAGCACTCTGGTGTTGCATGGTTACCGGTGAAATCGGTGCATGGCACAGATGCTCCGGTGCAGGCTGACGGTTAATATGCAGGAGGGACCATTATGGGGGAGGTTTCAGTAAACAACCAGCATGTGAAGATAAGGGCCACACAGAGTTGATGGCATAAAGTTGGCTTTAATTTATCTCATTATACTTTTTTTTCTGCTACTAAAGTGACTCATCTCCCCTGTTCAGTATAATCAAGCTGGAGCCATTTGTGGTTAATGACTCAGGTTTTCATTTTGGTTACTTACACGAAGCTCCAGGGATTTTAAATGTTTAAAGCCCCTGCTTATGAGACAAGCATTACTGATTTTGGCATCCCTTTACCCTCAAATTATTTTAAAGAAAACCTAGCCAGGTCCAACCTTGGAAGAAGCTTCATTCGATTCCCCCTTTCCCCCCTGCTTCCTTATAGGAACTTCAGTCTTTTGCAGGAGTAGATTCAAGTGTTTGAAATATCCCCGAAATCCAGAGGTCCTTCATCAGGCGGCTGCAAACCCAATCAATGGTCATAAAATCCTTCATTGACTGTTCGATCGATATTTACTTGACACGTTCCTGTTAATCAAGCTAAGTGAAAGGCAATAACAGATTGGTGACGCAGAGACTGAGTTGCCTGGCTGCCTCCCTTTGTAATGATCAACTCGGGTGTTACACAAAGATGTTGATGCGATAGTAAAACTCAGAGTTCATATTTGTTGTCGTTACAGCACTACGCTCGACCAGATAAGCGCTTCTCCTTCACTCATGCCACCTTAATATATGGGAAGGAAGGGGGGGGGGACTCCAAAATGATGCTGTTTTTAAAAGATAATCGCATTTATGGACATTCATTTTGTTAGAAAGATCAGCCAAGCGTAACACTAATGCTGACAGAATGTTCATTGAAAAACACTACTACAAATTCTAATCCTTAGGCATTTATTTTACATCAAAAACGTTGAATACGGTCCAGTGGGTGGGTGGAGGGAGGGAAGGCCTGTGTGGGAGACACTAAAGCACTCAATGTAGCCAGCTGTTTCACTAATGAATCCATGTTTAGCGCAATAAATCAAAAGGCATGCTCGTGCTGCTGTAATCCCCTGAAAGCGAGCATAGACGGGGACGCGCCAAAAGGAGAATCTGGTCTACATTTCTCCACTCCCAGTATAACTGATCCGCTTGGTTAATTTTAGACCTGTCAGGGAAAACAAGGTCACAGCAAATGTTGTATCGAGGACACGCTCAGATCTGCCTCTTTTTCTCTTCATCAATCAAAGTTTCCCTTTGGTGCTGGGCTCGGTCTCCTGCGAGACTAGTAATGACGGCTTCTCTTCCCAGCACCGGGGGAGAAGCTGGAGCTTCAACCAGCAATTAGGAGGATCCGCAGGATGTGTAAAATTTCCCTTCTGATTCTTGGCTTGGTCTGCAGAGGGGGGTTTACATCTGACTGGCCTGTTTACCATGAAGGCCAGCAAAGTTAAGATGATTACAATGCTGAGTGCCAAGTGTGTGTGTGTGTGTGTGTGTGTTTTTTTGATTTCTTCAAACTGGTATGAGGGTTGTTTACGGCAAGGGGACCGTGAATTGTTCAGTGTTTTCTCTACTGTAATTACACGTGTTTAAATGTAGTTTTGCATTGCAGCTGAACTATTTTCCATGTAAAGCACCGAATATAAACAAAGGCCACGTCTTTAAGAGGGCACACACGCAGTTTTTTAAAGATATTTTGGGGGCACCTTTCCCTCTTTATGCTTTACTTTCGTCTCTGGATTTCTTTATTAGCTATATCACTGAATTTTGGGAATTTTCCATTTTTCGTCCTTGTGATGTCTGCCTGCCTTATCTTTCCATGCATCCCTTTCTCTCTGACTCAACTTCTCCATATTCCCGTATTCTTCCCTTTTGCTGTGGTGTTGCAGTAAATCAGGTCTGTGAAATGGAAATGAGGACTCTGGCGCTCTCTCACTCTCAGTCTCCCCCTCTTTCCAGACATCAGAACGAGGCTATGCCTCCAATGTTTTTCTCAGATCTTGGAGTGCTGCCAAATCTTATAAGTGGAGCAGAGAGAGGGAGAGAGAGGTGCAGGAAGAGAGTGAGCAGAATGCAGAGGAAGGAGAGGAGGCGTAGGACAAAAAGATGAAAGGGGAGAGGATGAAAAATGAACAAGGGAGAGAGGCAACATGAGGGATGAGGACAAAGCATGGGACTGATCCAAGAGCATTTGGGCTTTTTCTCATATTATAGCCGAGCCCAGCACAATCCCTCGTCTTTCTGCTGAGCAACTACTCCTAGCTTCTGGCTCAGGATCAGCTGATAAGATGGCATGGTGCTACTACGCCAAATGAAAAATAGGAGGCATGTGAGGGGACTGCTATCTCCTGCAATCGAGAATATTTGGTACATAACAGCATGGCTGGAGAAAATAGGCCACGAGGAGGTCTAAATGTGCTCCTCTTGAGACACGCTCCCCTGCAGAGTATTAATAATGACAGAAATCCAGTTGTGCTCAGCAGAAGTCGTGTCTTCTATTTTTCTCCGGTTGAACTCTACCTTCCGGACATGATATTTTGGGCCTTTGGGAGGTGTGTGCGAGTCAGAGTAGTAAGATGCTTGCTGCTGCCTTTGACATACCAAACTAAAGTTAGATTTCGCTGTCAATATGAGCCGTGCTAAAAGTAAATGTGGGAACAGCAAGCACAGCTTCGGTCTAGAAGGATCGTCAGCCAGCTGCCCTGCTGAAGGTTTTCAGTGCTCTTTAGAAATGTTGTTTTTTGAAAAATCCAAAATGAACTACAGTTCATCAAAATGCACTATATACAGAAAGACTGGGAGCCAGACCTTTTCAGAAACTCAGATGCAATTATAGTGATTGACTGTCTGCTGGAGTGTTGCTCAAAAATGTGCTGTCCCCCCCCCCGTGTGTCTGGTGAATGAATCTTCGGTTGAGCTGTCAGCTTTGTGGTGGTTATAGTGTTTAAGCTTGTGTTTGCATGTTTGCATGTATGTGTGTGTGTGTGTGTAAAGGCATTTGTGGGGGTGGGATGGCAGGTGACTGTCTCTCTCTGCACCCCCAGAGATACTTGTTTAGTCAGCTGAAAGCCTGGACGTGATGCCTTGTGAGGACCATCTGCGCACCGCCTTTAAAGCTTGAATAACAACGCAAGGCCTATGTACGGAAAGCAGAGCGTGCCTGCGGCCACGATCCAGAGGTTAAACAGATCATTTCAAATAATCACAATTCACGTTGAGATAAAAAGGAAGCACAACATCTGCAGTGACATGATGCAGCAAAAATGTTTTAGCTGACCATCTGAATGCAGCCTTCTCTGCTCTGCTGGTCTGCATCTGAATGTCCTGATGAGAGGGCGGGCTGGTGGTCTGATGAATCGCTCGGTCCCTGGGGTGTGTCAGCAGATCTGTGGTGATGTATTATGGGTTGCTCATTTCCTGCCGTCCCTCTCTGCTCCTCGCCCCGCTCCTCTCTAGGGTTATGGCCGGGGACAATTATGGCCAGTTCAATCTGGGACACAGCACCCAGTGTCTGCATGCAACGGGATCAGCTGCCTCCACCACAAACACGCAATTAAACTTTCACTGTCGTGTTGCCAAACAACAAAGCACAAAACACACACACACACACACACAAAAAAAAAATGTCTGAGACAACTTTTATGTGCTGCATAAATCCAGGATTCCTGAGAGATCTTCAGTGTGTTGTACATTGCCTTTCATCTCCTTAAAGGCATACAGTTGTCAGAAGATAAGAACAACACTCTTAGATATCCTGTCACTTTTGTTTTTATCTGGGAATACGTCATGCGTACATGCCCACACACACACATACTAATACCCATCCACAAACTCGCTGTATTTTTTTTTTAATGTTACATAACTGTGAGTGGGAGCCATTTCTTCTCTGAGTGCTAATGTTGTTGTCAATCAAGGCTTATAGTGGCAGCCACAGCACAATCTCTACAGAGGCAGAATAAAGCTTTTATCGCCTTTGTTTGGTCTCCCTTGCCAATCAAGTGCTCCATTGTCTTGATTTCACCTCCACCTCTCGCTCCTCCCTCCGCTATTGTTTGCTGTGTTTGTTTGAACTAATTTTCTCGCGAACTGTTTAGGTTAGCTACGCAGCCACAGGACGTTTGAGTTGGCGTTAAAGAGCGAGAGGAGGTCAGGTCAACAGAGAGAACAAGCAGGGCCTGCGCTTGACAGGTGTGTTCTATTATTAGAGCCGGCGACTTCGAGTGCGTTACACAACCGCGTTGCTCGGACAGGTTTATTTAGATCGCAAGCAGAGCTGTTTCGGAGTATCTGATAGCTTGGGCAGAGCATGTCACAACAGGTGCTGAGGGGGGTGGGGCATGGGGGATAATGGTACAGTAAATAAGAGAAGGGTTTTTTTATATCTCAAGGTTGATGGACTGATATTCAGAGAGCTCGGAGAAAACCCTGCACAAACCTTAATTTGGTGCTATGGGGCACAAAGGCTATTTGGATCCAACTAAAACGCACTTGTATTTAGCCATCACGAAATAAAGTATGCTAATGACAGGTTGTGCTTGATATACTGTATACATGTCTGCTGCTCTGTAATGATATAATCACAGAGCAGAAACAGCAGCCGCTCCCCTCCCTTGTCCTCCTCTTTGACTGGAATGTGCAGGGGGAGAAAAATGATCCAATGTCATCCGCAGTGATGGAAGCTTCTCTGTTCAGCCAGAGGGATATGTTCAGGGGAAGGGAGGGGTGGGAGAGCGGATATTTCTGGTTGAGTGTGAGTTTGAGTAAGTCCGGGCATCGAGCCAAGCATGCCGATGGAGGGGAAAGGGAGGGGCGGGAGGGCTTTGGAGAGCGAGAGGAGAGAGAAAGAAACCCTTTTGGGCTGGCGTGCTGTCAGTTTCACTAGCACACAGCTGCTTCTGGAAAATTCTGCACCCTGCCCTACTAAACCACCAGGCATGACATGAATAACAAGAATGGCCTAGCCATCAACGGCAGATACTTTTCCTTTTGACGTGGGCCTAACAGACTGGTACAAATGCCCTGGCCTTGCACATAGTGGAAAAATCAACAATGAAGGGGACACCGGGGCACAATGTGGAAATGAAATCCTGGGTTTAGAAGGCTTTGTCCGGACAAGGACGCAGTTGACACAGACCCCGAGGGCTTTGCAAAAGGCCGTGCAACAAAATGCCAACTGATGTGTTTTGATGGGGTTACTCATTCACCAGCCAGTCACTAATTGGAGAGCAAGAACCCACTAAATTGCTTTCAGTTGGCATGGAGCTGTGGCGAATTTCCTTTCCGAGCTGCGTGTGTCATTTTTGCCCTTCGAAGACGGCAGCAGAAAAAGAAAGCTGGAGCCTGAAAAACGGCGTGTCGTAGCTGGTGCGCGTTGTGTTTCTAACATGACCAGTCAACACTTGCCCCAGATCTAAGTACAGCTTTCCTAGCAGTGCTGCTCTGCAGATGAGAAAATGCTATCCCTTATCCCTGCGTGAAGTTGTTAGATATGCGCAACCCTCTGTAGTGTTGACATTTCCTTGCCCAACCCATGTGAATACATAGGGCCACAGAGGCCACTCTCAGGCTGTCTGTATCCATGGCAGATAAAGAGGTGAGTCAGCCACTCATCTATCCCGTTCTCCTCCTCTGCCTGGCAATACTCCTACCCTTAGCCCCCGTCATCCTCGTTCACAAGGCCTTATGTGTACATTCAGCACATGGTGGATTGTATAAATAGCAGCGACCGCGTGGCTCGCCGCTGACACCTGACATTTTCATGCCCCAGCAAGCCGCTGATACATTTGGCGCTTGGCATGCATTCTTCTCTCGGGTTTATCCATCTGTTGATGTAGAGCCCAACCCCCCAAGCCACTACTATGTTCCTGTAACATAACACAAGGCTCGCCTTCCACTCTATTCATCTTAACATGCAAGCACTGCATGGCACAGACGTTACCCCTCCCTCCCTCTTTCCTTCCATGTTTTTCTCTGGCTCTTACTCGCTCGCCCTCCCCTGTTGCGCTGTCTTTCTTTTCCTCTCTTTGCCTAACAACACCCAACAAACACACGCTACACAATCCACCCAAGTCATTAGTCTTCAGACTGGCGTTCAGCTGGTCTCAGAAACCAACCAAGATGGGGAACAAAAGTGAGATGGGAATTGCGTGAAGCTGGAGTGATAGTGCTGGCAAAGGACTGAATGTGAGATTGTGTGCAGGCAGGGTACTTCCTGGCTGCCCGCCAGCTTCCAGCAGCAGCACTGCAGCATGTCAATATGTCCGTTGCCAGGGAAACAGGGAGAGCACATAGAAAACCTTATTGCCACACTTTATACTCTTCTTCCTCTTTTTTTTTAAGTTTAAAACGCTCAATGAAACTGTATTGCTCTCTTGTCCAGCGAAGAGCATCACCGGGGTGGGTCGGGCGGCCTGATGACCACAAATGGACCAGGAACTGCTGGAAGGGCAAAATCCCTAAATCGTGTTTACAGAATAAGTGTGATCGTGGCCCACATTTCTTTGCTTCCACCCTTATACCTCAGAAACTCAAAACAGCTTCTAGGATTAAACATGAGAAATGACAGCCTAGATTTTAGCATTATATAAAAATAGCAACTAGCTAGCTTGGCTTGACGCTCCATAGCACATGAACCTCATAATTAAGCAGCATGCAGATAAAATAAGAGATCACTTACCAACATTGGAATGCAGTCTTCTTTCGAGGTTAGCATGTTAGTCGGACTGCTAGGTCGTGTTTGACCAGAACCCCAGCTAGCAGAGCAAACGGCTAAAGCCAAACGTGTTGTAACTAGCTAGTCGTGCAAAGTGGCAACAGCCTTAGTAAAACGGCTTCAAGGTCTTAATAGTATCATTAGCAGGCTGTACACGTTTTTATTTCTGCTGTAAAGTTTATGAACACTGGAGTGTAAATAGACCGACTTGTTCCTGAAGCCAGCCCAGAGATACAACATAAAAGATGGATTCAGTTACAGTGACTTCATCCATTGGGTTGCGAAGTCCTGTTTTGAGGCCTCTAGCTGAACCTTTTCGCTATCTTGGTTGCAAAAAAACCCAGACATGACAGGGAGGGGCGTGTCTGACTATGAAACTGCATACTTATTGGCTAACAATTTGTGAATTAGAGCTTGTTAGCCCGTGAGCGTGTGGTTTTATACCACAAATAATCCCCCATTTTGAAAGATGGTGACCAAGATTGACTAAATTGACTTAATTTTTAATTTCAGTATGACCCAAAATGAGTGACTGAGCCCATAAACTCAGCAGGAGGTCAAGACAGAGACCCATACAAGTCTTTTTGCACCCACAGGTATCACCATGAGATATCCTTCAGGATGTTTTATACTGTCTGTGAGCCAGCTTCAAGTTGCCATTTCTAATAATAATAATTCTGCATTCCTTTAAAAATAAATAAATCCTCTAAAAAAATATATGTCTGAAAAAAAAGATTATGTAGGCTTCCTACAGTAAGATACACATGTCTGTTTCCTCCTTTGTACACGAGGAGCTTGGTGTTTGCACCCTGCAGCAAACAGCTTGGCTGTGAGTTATTACCAGCAGGTCTATTCTCCTCCATCAGGTGTTGTGAAACAATCTCTACATCAGGCTGTACTGTGGTGCGCTCTGTTGCAAAGTCACAACTTTCAACACAGGTCATGTGTAGATCACTGTGTTGATCTGAAAAGTGTCCAATGACCTAATCTGACCTGTGTGACCTTAATCAATCTGTGTGACCTGTGTAACCTTTTCAGACTCTTTGCTGATACCATAATTAGTTTTACATTAAATAGCCATAAATTTTATTTATTTGTAGAACAGCCAATATCGTGATCGAAGTGTGCCCTTTATCTCAGAACATTTTCGGCTCTGTCTGCATGGTAGCTTTTATCAAATAGCCATCATTTATAAATACATTTAGGAAGGCAAAATGAGTTTAGTATCTTCATTAGAAAGTATCTTATGCTATACGTTGTTTAATCTGTTAGCACGACCGTAGCCATAATACAACACAATGGTGGCAAACGGTGTTCATACAGTGTGTTCATCTTACAGTGACTTTCTCTGAAGGACGGCTAAAGGACAACTCTGTCAGCCCCACCTAGCCTGGCACTCTCATCCACGTCTGACTCCGTCTGTGCTCGTATCACTAGAGGGGGAAGGGGGTGTGCCAACTATAGTGCCTTAGTACTTTTCAGAACTATCCGTGGCGTGCCTGCGAGTGGTCTAACAGCTGCTGCTGCAGTGTCTGAGCTTGCTCAGGGGTGCAGATGAAAGTGCTGATGTGTCCTGTTATTTTGGGCTGTGCAGTGCCCGGGGGGGTGGGGGCAGAGGAATTTTTGGAGGAGACTGGGCAAGATTGGTGGAGAAGGGGGTGGGGGTAGTTTCTCCCAGAATGCAATGTGACCCTCATTGCCACATGGCGCTACAGGAATCCTGAGGGGGTGTGGAAGTGCTGACAGTACCAGGCTGAGCGATGGGCACAGACGTGAGCACAAAGACGGGATGTGCTCTCTGTCTCTGATGATTGGCAGTATTTCTGGCTGCCTTTCATACATGAAGGGAGGGGCTGCTGATAGCCTGTCACAATCAAAGTTTTATGGAGCGTTTGATCCAAACTACATTTTATCTAGAGTTTCAGAGCTTACTCTTGACATTGAAAACAAATCTAAAAGCCCATGCGGTTGTCTATTTAGCATGCCATTGCCATCAGTATTAAATTTTTTTTTGAAATAGCCAGACACTTTCTACAAAGCTACCAAACGGACATTAAGGTTAGATTGTTTAATCATCTACTCTTTATCTGCAGGACACCAGTTTAGTATATCTGTATAAGCGTCATCATAAATGTTATTTTGTTACTGCACCACACTGATGCAGACTCCTTTCTGTTGATTAAAATCATCCTCACAATATTCAGTATTGCTCATTCTTATCTTATGCCCTCATTCTTCAGTGGTACCTGTTTTCTCTGTAACACCGACTTTGACTTGTCATGTCGGCGATGCTGTGCATGAATTTTAATCCCTTCTACTTAATGATAACTTAAAGTGCATCTGTTAGACGCTGAGCTCCATGCCAGCAGCTGTTACATGCCTGAAATGTTAATGTCAGCCATCACACTACCATCAACACTCACTGCTGGCTTTAAATGTTATCGTGGATCTTTTTCACAGACATAACACTCCCATTTCCATTCATCTCACACGCGACAGTAATATTACAGACCATTTGGCGTGGTGTGTGTGAAAAAGACGCCGTGTCATTTACTTAATTACACGTCCCCTATGGCTTATACTTTGAAAACTATCCTTGATTTATCTTGGTGCCCCCTTACTGAAAGCTGTCCAGGATTTCCAGTGTCTTCTCGTCCCGTGCTTCATCAGAGGAGCCTCGTCCACGGACAATATGACACAATATTAATTAAGAGGGATACTCGCAGATTGCACCATAAATCATTTTCGCTCGCATTTTCATGCTTGGTCTAACATTTGCAATTTGCATCTTGTTCCCCTCATAACGCCATACACCTCTGTGAAGAGGCAGGAGACAGAAGACTCCAGCAGCTCCACTGTCATGTCATGTTATCCTCAGAGGAGCTTGTCAATAACCTTAGAAGGATGGATGACTGTGCTGACTCACTGCACTGGCGTTGTTATCCTCAGTGTCTGGGACATTAAGGAGGCTGTTATGCCGGGGTGGGAAATGAAAGTCATGATGCTATTTCAGTGTATTTCCACAGCAGGCCTGTATAGGATTTAAATATTCATTTTAATATGCAGTTTTTAGGCTCATTTTCTCCTTTTTTGCCTGTCATTATTAGGCATCAGTGTCAGTTCAGGTATTTAGAGATCTGAATCACATGATTGTGTGTAGATCCAAATTAGACTGCTCTGTTATTTTAGCTGCTCATGTGATCGGCGCTCAATACCAAAGGCCCCTTCCCGCCCCTTCAGCACTTTGAAGACCGACAGAGAGGGTCTGTTACCAGAGAAACAAAGGTCAGTGTACTGTGTCGTCACATTTTCAACACACAGGATGCATCTTGAAAGAGAAAAAAGGGCCCGCAAACAAACATCCTTTGTTTTTGCCACAACAAGACCGCGTCTGTTGTTGTGCTCTGAGCTCTGATGTCATCGTCATGGGTCATCCTCTCTGTGACTTCTGGGGCTGCGATTCTCAAATAGCTTCATCAGGGGGTGCACGCCAATTACAGCACTGATTTTTTTTTCCTCTTGCTTGCCACCCCACCCCTCCCCATCGCACAAACACAAACATGCATGTATTCATCCAATAACACAAAAATAGAGTACAGTGAGTTCACTGTTCTCTCAGTATGGCCGTTTTCCCAGCGGGAAGCTGCGCTACAAAGACTCGCTCTACAAAACTCTATCTGTTCTGTTTTGTCTGAGCACCATCATTATCTGAGGCAGAAGAGAAGCCGACGCCATACAAATGATTGTATTGCAAAGAGGCACGCTGACATTTTGGAGCTAACTCACTGCACACTTTTAAACTGCTACAACTCTTTCACAGAGGAAACTGTGAACACCTAATGCGGCTGACCTTTAATGGTGTAAGTGATGTAATCCTCATGATAGATGCATCAGACTTTGGCCTTAGGTTGCTCTGAATGTTCTACTCCCTAAAGGCCTCACAGGTTAAACGGGCCAAAGCAACCCCCATCAATACATGACCAAAGAAAACACTACATCACCTCAACCGCTGCAATTAATCCTGGCCTTGTAGTCAGCTGACAGGCCTTTATCCAAGCAACAAACAAAATAGGCACTTCGCTGCCTGATGAAGATGTCGAGGGCCTCGTGCTAATTTGGCTGTAGCACCGGCGTTCTCGTTCTGACAAACAATGCTGTGCGCCGCCTTTACCTAAGATTAAAAATTCAAATGCAGCACGATCAAAGTGGGATTACTGTGCTAAGCTCGCTGTAACAAAAGAAGGAGTGGAATATGAAGGCTGCAAAGATGATGTCTTTTCAATCCCTTCTGCAATGCTTGTTAATGTGATTTATACAGGAACAGGTGTTTTTTCAGTTGACCTTATTGCTACAGTAGACTGTTTTAATTTAAATCACGTCTGGGCTGAAACATGGTTTTAATATCATATTTACAGTCTGAAACTAACATTGCTGCTCTTAAAGGATTAGTTAAACGTTTGGGGAATATTGGTCACATCACATTGGAAATATTCTGATGTAGCAAGAGATGGATGCTGTCATGTCTGTACATTGAAATAAGCAGGTCAGGAGATGGTTAGCTTAGCACAAAGATAAGAACAACAACAGCTGTTCTGTATCTGCTAGCACCACCAAAAATCACTAATCTCTGACAAATAAATAATGTAAAAGACTACAGAGGGGGCTATCTGTATTTCCTGGGAGGGAGCATATATTCAGTATATATCTTTCTTGACACAGAAAAGCTGCAGATTACTGGACAGAGCAGGCTAACCATTTCCCCCTGCTTTCATTTGTTATGCTAAGCTAAGTTAGCCGTATCCTGGCTATTGCTCAATGTTTATCAGTAGTTATGTTTATTTCTTTATTAAATGCTGGCAGCAAAATATGTTATTTCCAAAAATGTAAAACTTTTCCTTTATTTTCAGTACCAGTCATCAGCCGAACTCACTGTATCTTAAATTTACTACATTAAGGCAGTTTTATTTGGAAAAATTATGCCAAGCTGCAATAGCATGATCACACTATGGCTAAATATTCAAGTAGTGTATGGCAAAAGTTATTTCTTATAGTCTTGTAGAGAAATCTTCATTTTGACTTTTTAACTTAAAAATTTGAGTTCGGTATCTTGAAATTGAATGAATGAATGAATGAATTACAAGTTTTGTATCTAAAAATTTCAAGTTAGCTCTGTGAGTCATGAAGCCATGTGAAAGAGGAGCTTCCTTGTTACCCGGAAGCAGATGGTGCTAACGCATGTGCAGTCAAAAACATGTAGCGGTAGCATCAGTTAGCTAGCAGTGTGTCACAAACGTAAAAAAGTCATCATGTTTTTGTCCTTTTAATGGCCTCTAGAAATAAAAGCTGCATAAAAGTAAGGAATCAGTGTTTTGAACTGTTGGACAGCTGATGCCTTCAGCCTCCTGCTTCTGTGTAACAAGGAAATGACATATCTTCACGGAGCTCCCTGACCTAAATTGAAATTTATGGATGGCAATTTTTCTTTTCTATTTCTTTCTTTTTTTGTGACAGAAACAAGCTTTCTTATAAATGCATGTTGTACCCTAACATGACCTATTTTTACTTCAAAGAAGTTTTGCCATGTCGGTTGAAACATTGTATGACTTTGAAAAGTCACACAGAGTGAAAATTTCCTTGCAATTTCAAACACCCCTTCCAGTTTTATGTAAATCAGATTATTAAATTAAGCCCTGACTACGAGCCGCCCTCCGACTGGAGGTTGATCCGTGACCTGTTTTGAATACAATACACAGTGCAATTTCAAGACAAGGTTACGAGTTACATAATTGCGCATTGTTTCCTAGATTCACAGGCTACTATGTTTTGAACTCATTAAAATGTGATCTGCTGTAATGGGTGCCACAGCTAGTGAATAATCAGCTGAGTGCACCGTGATTCAAGAGATTGCATAACCTCTATATTTCATGAGACTTCTTTGGCATTGCCTCATTCTTGTGTGTGTTTACAGGAGAAGTGTATGAGGAATGCAGCTCTGAGTCAGCACAGAGGCACGCCAGCGAAAGCCAGTACGAGAAAGAGGATGGATTATTCGAGGTGATGTTTAAAGGAAAGTGTTGACATCTTCAGCCTAGTATGGGCAGACAGATTTTTACTGGATAACTTTTCCTGTTGACTGGAAGCTTACATTGCAGCTTTGTAGCTTTCTTTACTTGCAACATTTGAGCATTTCTGCTTATACATGTTTGCTTTTTATGTAGCTTTTGTACAAATAAGCATTTAAGCAGCCTATTAATGTTCTCACTGGCAGTCTGATGTATTTCATTATGCAGCCATAAATGAGTTTGTCCCTTGTAATGCTAATCTTGAGCTACGCAACATTAATTTAATCTGTGTTCGATGAGGCGGCTCCTCACTGATGCAGGTGAAGACCATTTTGTACAGTCGAAAGCGCCTGAAAAAAACATGGCTTGACCTTGAGTTCAGCTGGTGTTTCCAAAGTTTGCTGAGTAGAAGGTAACACATCACACCTCCTTTATCGCTTCTTCGATTGTGATATAAAGGGTCTAAAATGTTATCGAAATCTCTGTAAATTTGTTTCTGTAAAATGTATTCATATATTTCTTTATTTTTTCTGCAGTTGTTGCTTTCTGGACTGTTGATAAGGAACTGTAATGATTTCTTCCTGAAATGGGATACACGAATAAATTTGTGTATCCTATCTTCTATGCATTATCTTTGGCTCATCCAATTCAGGGCGGAGGGCTGGAACCGATCCCAGGTTGCATAGGGCGGGAGGCAGGATGCACTCTGGATAGGTCTGTTGTACCAATCTGTTGCAGGGTTAATGCAGAGAGACAGACAAGCACAGTCACATTCGCAGCCATGGCTGATTTAGAATCACCACTTAACCTAGTGGTGGGGCCTTCTGGCAAACACAACTTCTCTAGCACTTCTGTCTTTGCTGCTGAGTGTCCCCCAGCCATAGGTGTCTGGGTGGGTCCACTGCCATGCCGTGTTCCAGCCCTCATCAGGCCCATCCAGGCTCAGTAGCTCCCAAGATGGGCGTCTGGGGCTAGCTGGTTGATCTTGTAGCAGCACAAATTAAACAAGTGACAGGTGATGAATTAGTGCTCTGTGTCTGCACTTTGCAAATATTACCCTGCTGTTTGGTGAGGCAAAGGTTGACACTTTAATCTCAATAAAACAGATTTTTGTGGTTGTAGACAACTACAATACATATAGGACAGATGGAAAGAACTTGTCCCCCGAGACTGTAACCGCCACGCTAGCAGAGCCTCATCCAACACGAACACACAAGGCTCACCATCAACTTGCTGCCCTGAACACGACAAAATAGTGTTATGTCAGCACGCAGAGAAATAGCAGTAAATTGGGAAGCAGAGAGGTACAAAGAGGTGTGGAGGGAGGGGTGTAGCGATATAAGGAGAAGAGGTGGGTTGGGGTGGTGGGATTCAGGCTGTACCTGAGGCATGGAGGGATACATCATTATTCAGAGCAACGCTTTGATGTTGAGGCTGGGTGGATCTCAGGGAGCAGGCGAGAAGCAGTTCTAATTAAAACAGTAACAATGCAGCCTGAGTTGCCCCCCAGAAATGGGGGGCTTTGAAGAGTCACTGAATGCCCCATTTAGAGCTGGCTGTCCATAGATAACAGCAGATATTATGTTGATGGACTCTGAGACCTCTGTCGCAAAATGTGTATTTTTTTGCCACAGTTTATATAACATTTCTCTCACTGTGTGTGTGTGTGTGTGAGAGAGAGAGAGAGAGTGTGTGCTATGAGTTGTCAGTGTCCTACTTTCCGGGTTCTTTGGTGGCGTTGTGGGCCTGACAGGAGTGACAGATTGAGATGGGCTGTGGGTATTCAGAGGCCGGGCAAAGACAGGAAAGCCTGGGGGATCTTAGTATGACAGGTAGACAGAGGAGAGACAGAACTTCATTATAGCTTCTGCAGAGGGGAGCTCTGAATATCAAATTAGCATCCCAAATCAACACAAGAATAATATTAGTGCTTTTATTCTGATACGTTTAACCCCCAAATTCACCCACAACAAAGCCCAGTAAAGTAAAATTTCTCTGCTCCCTGGTTTGCACAGCACAGATTTTTCCCCTCGTCCACCAAGCGTGTTTGTGTCTCTCCTCATATCTGCTGAGACTTATTGCTCAAAAAGGCACAAGCGGGCTGTAGAAGAGAGCCGAGTGATGCTCTGAGACAGTAGCAGTTCAAAGAGACTGTCTACACAGAGAGAAGGGTCTAATTTTATCTCGGAGACAGAGGGGCTCATGAAATAGCTCTCTGCCTGACTACAGCTCAATTATTCATCAACACAAGAAGTCTCTCAACTAAAAAGCCTGACACGTTATTCACCACCCCCCCCCCCCCACACACACCCACCATGCTGCTTCATTCAGACACTAAACCAGCCACCCACACACGAACCGAAGGTACACACCCCACCCTCGTCTTGAACCATGCAGTGCCCTCCAGAAATGCAGGCACGCCGTGGTGAGGATGAGTCAAGCATACACTTAATGAATGGTATATGTCGCACTAAGTGGTTCAGAAATATAAACTTTCACTTTGGAAATTTGAATGAAATCCTTTTGTTGACTGTAAATAACTGTTTGATTTTGCCAAAAAGTAAACTGCTCTTCAGGATCAGACCCAAACTCCGAGTTGAGGATTCGGATGCTTTTGACTGATGACTCAGTTTTTGTTTTGAACAACTTGCAGCAGGCGTCATCTCCAACAGATGACCAGTCCTGTGACACCAAGCTGACTCCACCATATCTGGTTGCGTAAAAGGAGAAATTACAGAATAAAGTACAGTTTGTGCTGTTTCCAGTGACTCCATCTTTTTTTTCTTCCCCGCAGAGACCTCAGGAGAGCTTGGACTGCCATAGATTTTCTGTTGCTACTGGAGTAGTGACACTCTGGAGGATTCAGCTGAGCAGTATTTTTATTTTTTTTACCTCTGTGACAGCCAATCAAGAGAAAGCCCATAAAACACATAATTTTTCTAATTTTTCTTTTTTCCCCCCTCCTCTGCGCTAAGTTGCAGCTTTAAAAATCCCACTGGGCTTCAAACCTGGTTTCCCTTCAGTTACTTGTTGGCTTCGCTGCAGAAAGCAGTGCCACTCTAATTCTAATTATTGTATGTGTTGCTAAAAAGCATCAGCAACTCACTGGGCGCAGCTGCACATGAGCTTTATTTGTGCGGGAAGTCATCAATTTAGAAGCAGCTCGTTGACCTTGACACAGAAAAGCTGCGGATTCCTGGTCAGCACAGGCGAGAAGCTGCTGAATGTTTGTCATAAGTTTATGGCTTTGGAAGTTGCTGTGTGGCCTTAGGTAAGCAACGCTACCTCAGGCAATCTGAGAGCGGATTTGTGTCTGCTGCGATAATGACACCATTTTGAGACCCAACCAGGCAAGATGACAAATTGATGCTGAGGTCGTGTTTTTATGTTGATTAGCGACTGTAAGGCAAACACGGATAAACACACGGATCTGCCCGTCTGACGGACAGTGACAGTGACAAGATGTCTGTGGATGTCTGCGTGATTTTAAGCGCTAATATCGAGCCTACTGAGAACTAAAGAGGTTTTTGTGTAAATATTTCTCTCACTATGCCTGATACATTTTTATTTGTTTCCAGCAAAAGACAACAAATCCAAGTGTGGGTGCATAAATCTGAAGGCTCAATAGAGAAAATACAATAACACATCTTCAGGATTATTGCTCTGCAATAAGCACTTCCCTGAACATTTTTCATTATGAAGACTGAGATTTATCATCGATTTCTCTGCCAAAACGTATAATGCTGCTGAACTTTGCGGCGTGTTTGTGTTAATGTGGACATTCTGGGTGGATTTAGTGTGGGCTAAGTCTATCTGTGACAGGCAGCAGGTGCAGTATATCACTTAGACAGGGAGCTAGTGCTAGCTAAAGACAGTCGGGTTTAGTGCTGTTTGTAGATAAGGCTATGGAAGCTAACTTTAGCATCTGACATGAGACAAGAAAAGCTGTGATTGCTGTGGGTCTGGCACATGTGCCGTGGAGATGGGAGTGAGTTCTAAAACAAATCCTTCCTGGATATATGTCAGCTTTAGACTGGAGGTAAAATGTCGGGGAAAAAAACGTACATTTGGCAATTTGCTGAAGTCCTCTCCCAAACAGCGATTGTAATAGCTTATGCTGGCTTAGTAAGCAGGGTCAGAAGGCTTGCCAAGCTTCGGATTATTCTACTAGCTGAAGTTGTATGCATGATATTTTTCTTTAGGTGGCATTTCTATAACATAAATATGACTATGTATTTAACTGAAGAACATTTGTAATGCAAGTTGCATATATGTTTATTCTATGGAATAATAATAATTACGGAAAGATAAAAGGGTGGTTAACAATACACCATAAAGTTTCTCCTTTTTTTACTCTGCTGTTTACCAGGTAAGCACTTTAGTGATGAAACAAATTCTTCGTGCACATCCCTGTGAATGTCAAATCAAATGCTCTGGTCCTCACCTGATGTGTCTCCTTTACCCTTAGATACTACGGACTGCACAGTTTGTAAGTCGCTGGGCTACAGCCAGAGACCCAGTTCTTGTCACCAACAGTCAGTTTGACTCAGAATTTGATTTGAAGTTAATTGAAGTTTCAGGTCCAAGGTGAAAGCGCAGATGCACAAGTCCAACTCGTCCAAACAGGACTTCAAAGAAAAGGTCCAAAAACAGCGAGTGCACTGAAACAACAGGTGCACTGAAAGAAGTGCAGCGCTGCCCAAGGAGACTACCCTGAATGTATCGAATTAAAATCTTGTTTTAGATTTTTATGTGTGGAGTTGAGAACTATATGATAGCACCGCCATGCAACGTGTTATCCTTTAGCCCCTTAAACCTAAGGTAGCAGTGGCTGCAAACTGTTTTTGTGCCATGTGTGAACAGAAAGCACGTTGAAGTAAGAGGAGAATGACAGGACTTAGCAAATGACCAGCTGTAGCACACCCATCACTGGGACGACATGGTCTTGAGTCATGTCCCATCTTAATCTTGTTAGAGTGAATACAGTAATCCCTCACTACTTCGCGGTTTATCGCGGTATTTTCGATGTTTCGCGGTTTATAGTGGTACGAGTTCTTCACATGTGTAGTACGAGTTGTACAGTAATGTGTATATTTGATGAATTTTGCATTTTAAAAATCACCAAATGTATAAACATATATTAAAAATATTAATTCTAACACTAAAAGAATATTACCCAGCGGCCACTTGAGACGCTATTTGCCGACATGAGATTGTAAACAACACGACTGGTTGACTGATGGAAAGCAACCAGTCGCTGATTGGCTCAGTAACCGTCGCATCTCGTTTTCTTTTGTTCGCGCTTGGCTACCCCTCTCTGCTCTTCCGTTTCACGTTAAAGTGTTATGTACTGTATAAGTCTGTGGGGAGGGCTTATAAAAACTTAAAACAGTGTATAACTACTAAAATAATGTAGAAATATTACAATAAATATGGCACTTATCGTAGGTGGTCCGGAACGTAACACCTGTGATAAGTGAGGGATCACTGTAATGCTATTTTTTTCCCCCCAAAGTGGGATGAGGTACACTGGAGGACAGTTCATTGTTTCCGGGCTGTGTGGAAACAAAAGGGCACACCGGCTATTCTGAGCTCTAAGTCTCTATGGGCTCTCTGCCACATGTCTGATGTCTGGATGTCACAGCAGACTCTGCCAACACCCTTCAGCCCTCGTATCCACCTCCACCTACTAAATTATGTGTTCTACTTACAAGAAGATGCCATCTCGTGTGCTAACGACATGATTTCGCCTCGCAGATATTAGCGTTTTCGTGTGTCGCAAAATTGCTTTGATGTCTCCCTCCCGTTTTCAGCGCTTATAGGAGTTCATCCGGAGTTTTATTCCTCTACAAGTTTGTTTTTCCTGTGTCGAATCTTATGTGATGGTTTGGCAAAAAAAAAAAGCTCTCTGAGCAATGCATCATCCCTTTAGAAGCTGAATGCTGTGCCAGGCAAGCTAAGTGTTTTGCTGCAGGCGATGAAGGCAAGAAACTTCTTTTTTTTTAGCTTGGTGAAATGAGCAAACCCAAAAGACACAGCATCAATTATTCACCCTCCCTCCTCCAGTCTGACATTCTGATTACGACTGGAGGTGGTTACAGGGTATCAGCAAGGTTGCAGAGTAGTCAGTGACAGGGGTTCAAGCTCTAATATGTTTGCTGCCAAGAAATATGGGCCTGTATGATGCGTAAGCTGCCCGCAGGGCATCAGAATGAATGGTAATAATTCATCCTGAGAGAATGCAGCCTATTTTTTGAGCCACTCCCCTTGATTGAAAGACAAGGAAATTACTAGGCTCCCTATTTGGTAAATGGCATTAATGGCCATTTTGTTTCCCTACTTAAATTAGAGAGTTCTGGACTGGTCATTGGGTAAAGCTGGATAAGGTTTGTGTGCTTACTGTAAAGAACAGACAAACATGCAGTGATAGACAAAAAGCGAAAGATACTGATATTTAAAAGAAGGTGTTGGCGTTTTTTTTTTTTTGGTTTGATTACAGTTGAGGAGGTTTGTCATTGTCTGCCAAAATACTCTGTGTCTGCCAAAACAAGCAGCACAAAACTCCCGAGGGCTGGGCTTGGAAAGATACCATTGACTGTGTAGCTGTGCTTTTGGGCAAACCCAACAGAGTCATCTTTGTTTTGTTGGTGCATAACATAAAAATACCATTGTATGCTAGTCACAGTATTGCTGTTACATCCGAATATGATCTGGTGCAACAGCTGTTTATGGAAGGCGGTAAGTGAGCACACTGTGCAGCCAAGGTGGTGCTGATTGAGTTATATAAAAGCTATTTGCAACCATCAGTGACAATAGCAGCCTCGGGCAACGATTGAGCTCATCTACCATCCTGCTGCTCACAGAATCTTTTTTTTTTTTTTTTTTCCAAGGCTGGGCGAAACCGATCCACTTTCTGTTTGTAAAATGTTAGA
>VOQJ01023903.1:22225-33521 GCA_015052665.1 Apistogramma diplotaenia | reverse complement strand
TTTTAATTTTTTTACCAAGAGTAAACCCTCCTCCCCCAAGAAAAACCCAAACCTTTTCCCCCCCCCCCCCCCACACACACACACACACACACACAAATTCCCTCATTGTGTCCTCTCTAGACTGGACTCCCTTGTGAAGTCGCAGGCCAGAGAGCTGTCGCAACTGAGGCAGCAGATCAAGGAGAGCCGCAGGCTGGGAGCCCTGCACCGTCGGCAGCTGGAAGAGCTGAGCCAGGCCTTCAGAGAGCTGCTGCAGGCTGAAAAAGTCGACTGCTACATGGGAGAGGTGGTGAAAGAGCAGCTGGACAAGAGCCTGAGTATTCTGGATCGGCTGGAGGGACGGCTGGACAGAGGTAGCTGCTGCCTTCATCAGTATTGTATTAATTGGCCTCCACAAACACAAATTACTTTGTATTATTAGATTCATGATCATGTATTGTTCACATGGACAGCTGCTCGCACCACTGCTTTGTAGGTGTTGTTACACTGAACTAAAGTGTTACATCAAAGGATTTTAAGGCACGAAGGACATAATTTTGATGGAATAAATGACGATGTAACAATTGATAAACTGATTATTTTCTTCATTATCTTAAGAGTTGTTGTAAAAGCAGCTTTTAAGTCATATTAAACCAGCATGTATTGTCGGGCACAAAGTGCTCGATGCTCTAACAAAGAAAGCAGAAGCAGGGAAATGAGCACAGACGAGCAGTCATCCGTAACTGATTTGTACAGACGCGTCTGTGACTGCATCCTTTTTCTGTCTTGCAGGAGAGACTCATCTGGATAATGAGGATGTGGCGGCTCTCGAACTGTCTCGCAGGTGCATCTCGCACATTATTTATTTATTTTCAGTGTGTGCAACTGTGGGGAAAAACATTTATCACTGTCATGTTATGAGCAACCAGCTTTGAAAGTAATTATTTGCTTTTGTTTTCTTTTTAGTAAGCTGGGCTGTAGTCCGCTTTGAGTCCTTTAAGGTCACATGCGCGGCTTTATTTTTGGGTCATTGGCTGAGATGTTTGTTTTGTTATGACCCTTCTCACACTGCCCCCCAGCTATTTGCATTATGACCCTGGGCTGTGCGTGTGGGTTGTTGATTTTGAATTGTGTCCTGCTGTTGACCTATTTTTCTTTTGTGTCAAGCAGAAGTAAATTAGGGTTAGACTGCCCCTCACTGGGTCAGTGGTGTCACTCAGCATTCCCCACACTTTCAGTTTCACAGCATAACCATCTCATACTTTGACCTTTTTACATTTTTACTGGCTGGAAAAACATTATGTGAGAGAAATTAATGCAACAATAATAACTATAGACTTTGGTGTGGTGGTAATTTAATATACAGCAATTTCAGGGTTTTTTTTGGACATAATAAAATGTATTTTATTCTTAGTAGGTAATACTTTTTTTAACTGCACTCTAATCAGATGTTAAATTCAAGTTGCTCATAGCAACGCACATTAATTCATGTTACTACTGATGTGGGCAGTTTTGGGGAGCTCCAGCAGGCCTCACAGTCACTGCTGTCCTATGAGGAGTGCATGAGAGATCCTCCTGAAAGCTTGTGCACGATCCAGCAGGAGATAGATTATCTACGTCTTGAGCTAGAGGGTGAGAGAGAGCTGCTGCAGCAGCACGTCAGCCTGCTCGTCCAGCAGAACCTCACCCTGGCTGAATGCACCAGGGAGCAGCTGGACCTGTGAGTGGGTTTGATCCAGACAGCATGACGTTTGCCGTGAACGCCTCTTTAAGATTTTTCCAGCTGTGTGTTGTTTGAAGGCTCACTGGTTAGGAACACATTTTTCTTAACTTCTGGGGTTGCCGTTCCTTTTGCCTCCACGCGCTCATACCGAAGCCTCGCGGCTGGTGTTTAACACGCTCCGTTCCATCTCCTTCCAGGTTGGCTAAAGAGCTGCAGGAGAAGAACCGTCTCATCCAGAGTCTCCAGAGCCAGATTAGAAGTCAGAGTCTCAGCAGCCACCACAGCTCTCACTCTGATCTGTCCCACTCAGACAGGACCTCTTCCTCCCGCCACAGCAGCCCAACCACACAAGGTGGGAGTCGAACCCACAGTAAGAATTTCTGGCTACGATTCCTAAAGTCGCAGAAGCTTCCTTGTGAATGGGTGTGCAAGCCAAGCTCAGTTAGATGATGTCAGATGAAAGCACCCACACAGGTATATTTTGTGCCAGACTAGGATCAACTCAGTTGGCTTCATTAAAAATACACCTTTTCTCCACTTGTTAGCCAGTGAAATGACACAGAGGTTTCTCCTACGTGCACAGCCAGTCAAGCCGCTGCCTCTAATAGCACTTACTGTCCACTCAGATCCTTTCTGCTGTGGTGAAGCGTTCTGCAGGACAAAGCATGCCAGCCAAGGCAGAGCAGGTGTCCGGTTTCAATCCGCCTCCACTTAAAGTTGCATTATTCAGTGGCACCTATCCGTTTCAAGCTTCAGATGTTTTGAGACAAGTGAAGCATTTGGATATGTGAAAGGTCCTGCAGAAGGATCTACCGACAAAGAATAATAATATATAGTTTGGAGATTTCAAGTGTCGCATTGCTCAAGTGTTGTTGCCTTCCTGTACATGTTTAGGTCAGCAACTACCCTCCGATTGGACAGGTGTGGCTGTCCCACCTGTAGGAGGGTCTCAGGATGAGGGTGTCTCCGGTCACAGAGATGCTGCCAGCAGACTGCAGGGCCTGCAGAGGGAGAACGGGCGGCTGCAGGAGCAACTGAGGAGCAGCGCGGAGCTCAACGCCACCCTGCGCAGTGAACTGGACCTGCATCGCTCAATCATGGCCCAGACCACCTCCCACCATCAGGAGCGGGATCAGGCACGGGACCAGGAGGGCTCAGGGCCTCGAAAAGAAAACGATAAACAAGACAGAGACACGAGCTCACAGAAGAATGCTGGAGAACAGCCGTGCACGATGAATTCAGGTAAATATGAGGCATTGATAGGCTGATCAGTACAATGACTACAGTTCATAATGTAGAGAAATACTGCTGATTATGTGAGCTTTGTGGAGATTCCACTTGTGTTATTAAATATAAGTGAGGATGAGTTTTAGTTTGCTTGTGTTGTGCATTGAGCTTTTATAGCTAATGTTAGAATAAAAAAACTAAATTGAAATTGGCCCTTTTGAATTTGCTGTGTGTGTGTGTGTGTGCGTGTGCGTGTGTTAGACCTGCTGGCAGAGCATCTACAGGAGATCAGAGCTTTACGACAACGCCTGGAGGAGAGCATTCGCACCAACGACCGTCTCAGGGAGCAGCTGGAGAGGAGACTAGCTGAAGTGGAAAAAGACTCAGGTACACACCAAAAAAGCACTCTGTTTGTCTTTTATGTTTCGAATCTTTTTTTCACATGTGTATGTGTGTGCTCGGCAGCCACCAACATCTTCATCCACGGCAACGAGGAGCAGGGTCAGCTGGCCCAGGAGGTGCGATTCCTCTGGGGACAAAACCAGTCCCTGAAGGAGCAGCTCAGCATGGCCTCCAGAGGTAAAGCTCTGCTTTTCTATTAAGCCTTATTTTACATGTCATTAATTTCATTAATGTGTCCAGTCAGTAAGAAAATAGAAAAGAGAGAATTTTCCTGTTTTTCTTGCGTTGCTCCTTGTTGATGTGGACCTTTTTAGTACCATAAACATTTCCCACATCTTCATGAATTACATGAAATGAATCCCGTCACTCATTTCATTCTTAACACAAAGTTACAAATTTTATCTCCTTCAGACAAGCAGAAGGAGAACGAGAAGCTCCGGGAGACCCTGGCCAGGCGGACGGCCAAACTGGAGCAGAGCAGGAAGGAGTGTGAAGCTCTCAGGCAGGAAAACAGCCAACTGCAGGAGCGACTGGAGCACAGCAGCCGGGAAAACTCCCAGCTGCAGGATTCACTGCACCGCAGCAGAGAGGACCTGCACAGGTACACACACACACACACAGCATCAGTGCATCAGTGCTATGATAAACTGTTGGGGAGCACACACTTGTACACTACACACTTAATGTCATTAGGGCTGGCTTCCATGCAACCTGACACTGCTCACAGCTACTAATGGCCACTCTAAAGAGTCATTACTGTTACCATTGTTCCATACTGTTAGTACGTCTGTGAAACCTGAGAGTTCAACATTTGGAGGCTCATCCATGAACACACACGTGCACGTGATGCTACAGTGATGCTATGTGACCTCTTGCCCCAAGTCCCACTGACATGAGGCTGACACTGGAAACCAGGAGTCTGGATTACTGTCAGATCACGTCTCCTCTCCCTTTCATTCACCTGAGTGTGATTCTGTTTGATTGTTACGACCCTTGGGGCTCCCCGCGTTTTCTCTCCTGGTGATTGGGTGTTGGTTTTGTTACCCATGTTACCCGTTTGCTGGGCCCTATGTGGTAGAAAATAAAGTAAACAACACCAATTATGTGATTAAAAACCCCAGACCAAAAACGAACAACTCGTGTGCGTCACGTGAACATGCTGAAAGCGTATCGGGCCAGAGAAGGATTGCCTGGTGTGCTGGCCGCTACGATTTTTAAGTAGCAAGTCCAGCATCATCTTTGTAAAGTGAAATTTGTCCTGACAAGTGTTTCGTCTTCTGATCTCCAGGTTACAGTGTGAGGTGAAGCTCCAGAGACAGCAGCTGTCCGACTCCCAGCGCCTCCTCCAGTCGCTGCGGGTGGAGCTCCAAGTTCATGAGAAAATGAAGAGCGATTCTGATAAACACGACGGTACTGCGTGTTTTCCAGCTTTGTTTTAAAGTTCTTCTGAACTCTTTGGACTGGAGAACTGACAGGTTGATGGATTATAATGATGTCTAATAACTGGTGTCCTTTCTGAGGCTGAGATCAGCATTTTTTTTAACCCTCAACATATTAATATTAATGCAGTTCAAGCTTTGTCTAACATATATAATTGGGAATAGTTCTGTTTAAAAAAGGTGCCTCTGCCCATGAAAGACAAAAACCACACCTGATTTAAATGTGGTCGGTGTCCACAGAGCGTCACAGCGCTCTCATCACTGCTGCCGATCTGATCTTCTGCTGGATCTCAATCATATTATAAAAAGAAGACAAAGTCATGCAGCCAAATCTGATGTGTGAAGATGCGTTCAGGCTGTTTTTAAAATGCATTTCACGAGGTTAAAGTAGACCTCTGATGCTTCTCAGCTAGAAAACCAGCTCTCGCTGTCATAACGATCTTTGATATGAAAATTGGGCCGTTTTGGCACAGAAGTTGATTTTGCTCCCTGCACAAGGTGAAATCACAGAGTAAAATGAAAGTGTCTTCCCGGAAGAAACAAGGGGTGCTGGAGGCAGTATAGAGGGGGACAAGGAGATCACCTTAAAGAGGAAACCTTCCAAACTGATATCAAGTTTGGTTTCTAGCATTTATGGCTGGATTTGCTGATTGCACTTCATACAGTGAAGCTGGTGGACAAACTAAGAAATGGTGACACCATCAAGTCTTAAATCACCTTAAATCCAGTTTAGTATTCCTGCACTGCAGATACATTATTTCCTATTGGATCGAACCTTGGATTAAATAAAGTATCTGATGTGGACACGAGTTTTTAGAAATGTACCTCTGGGCTTGCACCTTCCTACTTAATCCTCTGCCCCACTTTGCTCCTGTTCTCAACTTCGACCTCTTGTCAAGTTGGAACTCTAATAGGATGTTTCACTCTCCTTCACTGTGCAGAATCTAGCGAGGTGGTCCAGGAGCCGTCCCCTCTCCCTTCCTCTGGCTCTGTGGACCTGGGGGAGCTGCTGTTAGAGATCAGACACCTGAGGCTGCAGCTGGAGCGGAGCATCCAGACCAACACAGCTCTGCGGCAGCGACTGGAGGAGCAGCTGCTCAGAGGACCCGGTCGCTCTGAAACCATCAACATCAACTACCTGCTGTCCTCTCCAGGTAAACGGAAAACACATTTCCTGCATCCCGATGAGCTTTGATACAGTAACATAAGCACTGACGGGTCAGGTCACATCAGGTGTTTTCTTTATTTTTTCCCATTCTTCGTAGATGAAGGAGGCAGGTCGCTGGGCCGTGAAGGCTGCGATCCTCTCCATCACTCGTTTCAGACTCACAGAGAACACACCAGCATCCACCACGGTGAGAAAAGCTCCTCACAGTTGGCATGAAGCTAAGTAACGGATTTATATGGATGCAAATACAGACTGATGGCATTTTAACACATCTGGATCCACTCTGCCGCATCCTTTCAGATGTGAAATACTCTCACTCAGAGGTGGACGGCGGGTCACTCAGCAGCGGCTCTAGCGGCAGCATTTCCGGCGCTCCCTCTCGCCTGGTGCCGGGCCACCGCATGTGGGCCAGCCGCAGTGGGCGTCACGTTTTGGGCTTGATAGAAGACTACAACGCGCTCCGCAAGCAGATCTTAGAGGGCCGGAAGCTGTCACGCAGCATGGACACACAACTGCAGGAGTGTCTGCGCACGTTCAAACAGCAGGCCTGTGACAACAAGGTTCGGAGGTTCAAATAGACTTAACTTTCCAGAAAATAAAACCTTCATCTCACTTAGTCTCTGTCTTTGTAGGTGATTGAACAGCAGCATCTGAAGCATTTGTCCTGCAGCATTAACACCATCCACCAAGTGATGGAGGAGGCTGGCCGACTGCTCAAACTGCTGTGGAGAGTCTCTTTGCCGGCTGGTAACACAGCAAGAGACAGCTGCAACAACCAGCAGGTAAACACACACAAAGCACACGTACTCCTATCTACCTTATCCACTTAGACGCGAGGACCAAATCCTTTTCCTGCTGTCCTCCAAATCAGGACGAGCTGCTGAGAAACGAGGTAGCCAGACTGAGGAGCAGGCTGTCGCAGCAGGAGAGGATGCTGAGCGGCGCCATCAAACGTCTGCGCACCACCAACCAGCTCAAAGAGGGGATGGAGAGAGTCATCATCGATCAATGTAGGATCATCTTGGTTTACTTGTGTGGTTTATTTTGAGGGATATTATTGACTCTTCTGTGTAACGGTGTGAAAATGAATTTGTGTCATTTGTAGTGTCTCTGACCCACGGAGTGTTGAAGAAAGCCAGGGGGAATTTAGAGGTGAGCCTGCATTATAAACTCTGAATGTTCTTGCGCACAGTGGTCTTTTCTCCGTTTGTGAATCACTCCTCTTTTCCCTTTTGTCCCCTCTGTGAAATGTCGGTAGACAAATTACTGTACCGAGTTTGGCCTGAAAGGCCTGTCTGGAGGACCAGACGAAGGTCAGTGTGGATGGAGGGCCGCAGGCTTTCAGATGCATGAGTTGCTCTGGTTGCATGACGTGAATGATAGAATTCAAGTGTGTAATGAGACACACACACAGTTGCTGGGATTATCATGCAGCAGTGTGTGTCCCTTTAACACTGTACAAACTGCATTAGTGTTTATATTTGGGACGTTAACGGTCTTCATCGCTGATGCATGACGACATCCTTTTCTCTTTTCCTGAGGCATCTTTAAGGGAAAGTTTGGATGTGATCTTTATGATCGCTTGGAAAAAGTCAAGAACTTATCCTGATTTTTAATTTCGATGATCTCCCCTTCAAGGCCGTCTTCTTGTGCATCTGTAGACCAGCAGTTCTTCAAAAGATGTAATGAACATGACGCTTGTGGAAAAGAAAAACAGTAGCTCGAGTAGAAGACCTATAAGGGGTGCAGTCATGGCAGTTTTTGAGTTACACTCAGGTGTGTTAAATGGGATGTTACAGCCAGCTTACGTTTTGGTTTGCAACTATTCCTTTAACGAGCTGTCAGATGCATGTGTCTCTTTATCCTGCATGTAAGCTGTAAAGCGACAGCCTGTCTGTATGCTGTTTGCAGCTTGTTTCACAGCCTTCCCGCTGCTTTTCTTTTCAGGAAGTACCAGTCAATGGCCAGCAGTAGGCGCTCCCCACCCTGAGCAGACAAACGTCCCCGTTTCTCGACGGACTGCAGAGAGGCACTCCGAGTCCTCGGAGGATCCCAACAGCGACAACTCTTTGCACTGCAGCTACTAAAAGCGCCGATCCTGCAGCTCTCCGGCCTTTATCCTGCCTTTCTGTCCTGCTGTAAAACTGTCACCTTAGAAATCCAAGCTCTTTCTACCTTTATTGCACATGTCCTGCCTTTACAATGATGAGGTACTGAAGCTGTAAAAGTTCTTTAAAAGCAAGAGTATGCCTTTGTAAATAATCTCTGCGATTCAGATGTTTTTCTCTATTCATTTTATATAAGCATATGACAACATGACTGTATTTTATTACTTTTGTTTTTACCTGTCAGTTTATGGGTGATTTCGATCGGTTGTGTGTTCGAGCAATTATGTGCAAATGCAGTAAAATCTAAAGCTGAATGGTGAAACACTCGAGTCTGCAGCAGTTTGATTTTACACAGAATTTTTTTTAAAAAAAGGAATTGGGGTACAAAAGTTCCTTTATTAGCATATATGTTTTTTTTAAGTAGAAATCACAGCGGCTGCTTCAAATACATGGAGAAGCACAAATAAGTTCAAGACTTGAAAATGAGAATAAGGAAAGTTGTGAACATCTTTACAGGTCGGGCTCTTCTGCCACACGCAGACTAAAAAGATCATATGATAACACGTCTGATTTATTTTAAGTAGCACTTTGTTGTCAAAGTGACCTATAAAACTAGGTCACAAAACTGGACCATAGTCAGTGACTGGTGTTTGTTTACTGGTAGCACCAACACACTCATTTCTTCATAATGAAGAAGGTATCAGGCAGCTTCTTGTGTTGACCTCTTAAAGTCAACACTTTTGGCTGCGGTCATGTAATAGTTTGAGCAGAATTCTGCATTCAACAGTAACAAAAGAAGTTTGGCTCCAGTTATTAGACAACATCCTCATTCTAGGACCCATATTTGTGCAGCTAGAAGTTTGGGGGGAGAAAAAAAAATAAAACTGTCTGTGTTTTAGATTTGTGTCTTGTAACGGAAACCCACACCTATCTCTGCACAAGTCTGACAAAGGCTTGAACGAGCTGGATGAACGGCTCCTGACCCTCGTGGCTCGCCTTGGAGCCGGGCGTGGGTGGTTTGGACTGGGTGGATGGGAGGATGCCGCTGGCTGGAGATGATGGAGAGCCCCTCCGGAAGTGGCGGGATAAGCTTGAGAGAAGAGTGCTCTGGAAGTGAAACACAAATGAGTTGCTGCGTTATAGCTGATTGTACAAAATGCAGTTTAATGCCAGTTCATAATTATTCTAACTTACTGTTGAATATAACTAACTTCGGTAGTTCCTGACATCCTGTAACAGTAACTTGCACTCATAATTAATATATGTGTCTTGAACTGATCACAGAAACTAAACTCCGGCGTGGTGTCATCACATCTTTGTTTTCACGGCAAGAAAAATAAAGAACGAGTCAGCTTTTAAGCACGCTTGAACAGCTTTGCAGTGACGCGGCGTCTCACCAGCTCTGAGCTGAGCTCTTGTTTGAGCCTCTGTTTGTCTCGAGGGAGGATGGACGGGTCTTTGAGACAGCGAACGGCCTGAGAGATCAGCACGTAGAAACAGTTCTCCATGGTGAACATCAGGAGTGCCCTGAAAGCGAAAAATCACCACTTCATCATTTTAATATTTGCGGTTTACAGCCCTTTCATAAAAAGGCTGTTTAATATGTAGTAACGAGTGTCCTATTAAAATATTACTCACTTCAGTGCTTGGAGCTCCTCCGATGAAGCTAGTGAAGCTATGCTCAGGGAAGCCGGCTCCTTCTTCTTCTCCATCTGTAAGCAAACAGCAGGAGATGTGCATGCAATAAACTGCACCTAAAATTATTTTTTTAATTATACTCAACAATGCGCATCTACCTCGCTCAGCATGCTCAGGCAGACATTGATGGTGGCCAGCAGCGTCCCAAAGGAAGGAGCCACGTCGGGGTCAAAAGCCGGAGTTGTGAAGCTGAGCACAAACAGCGTCCTGTACTCAGCCAGGTCCATACACTGACACAAACACAGAGAAACAGCATTTGATCACCTTTATCTTCAACATGTGTGGAGTCAGAAAGATGATCAGTGCTGCCTGACCTGGTCCAGGAGGATCTGGCAGCAGTCTGGGGTGAAGTGCTGCAGAGTTGCCAAGGTTTTGCTGAGGATCTTCAGAAGACTGCACTGCACAGCCAGCAGGGCCTTCTGCTCAGCCTCCTCCCTCTCCCCTCCACCTGCTGCCTCTTTCGTCAGTGTCTGAGGGGGGCGCTGTGTCCTGGGTAGGGGACCAGGAGGCAAAGCCTCACCGTTTTTAACCTAAAGAAGAAGACGAAACAGATCAGCTGTTTATCTGAATGTATAAACACCTAAAACTGTGTCCCTGTATAACGATCAAAGCTGTTAACTGCTCTCGTCAAGAAAACAAAGTTTGACCTGGAGGTAGTGATGAAGCATCTTTTTACTGTGGAGCAGATGGGTGCAGGTCTGGCACAGATAACACAGGTTTACCTGCAGAGAAAGATGCAAACAATTCACTGAGTGACCAAAAGTTGAGCTACAGCTGGAGCTGTGGTCTCCTTGTAGATGCGGAGATATCCAGCTGACTTGCCTGAACATCTCTGAGCAGTTTGGGGAGGTGAAACTGCAGCTCCTTACAGAAGCTCGAGAGCTGCAGCAGGAAACCAACTGTGTGATCGGCCTCATCCAGACAGGCCAGGCTCTGCACGGTTCGCACTGCATTCAGACACTGAGCACGAGGGAAAGCAAACACTGTCATTCGATTTTAAGACATTAAGAAAATGAAGAGTGCAACATTAGCTAGATATAACATTTCTCTCTGTTGGTGAGCCCATTCTGATGCTCTGATGAACCTCAGCAGGTCATCTTGGTCATGTTTGCTATCTGAGGCAGGCGTAAGCAGATACAGTTTAAATTTATCTACTAAACGTCACTTGGCAACAATTTTTAATAATGTAATTTTTAAAAGTCCTGAGTTTTCTTTTCTCAAATATGAATAATTGTTGTTTTTTTTTGTGATACTCCAAATATGAGACAAAAGTAAGTGATTTTAAATTTAATTCTTGACTGCTGGACAGTTTCAGCATAACGACTTTGGATTCAGGAAATTTTGGCGAGTCACACCTGTAGAATACGTTCTTGATGTACTCCAACAAAGTCCAGGGCTTCGTTGATGAAGTTGTAGCGCAGAGTCTTAAGCAGACTCTCCATTAAAGACATGCAGAGGCGGTACACCCCGGGCCAGCACGCCAAGTCCTGGGACTTCCGGGAGAAGCTCTGCTCAGGGGCACAGGTGCACAGGTGCACCACGATAACATGAA
>VOQJ01023903.1:0-12572 GCA_015052665.1 Apistogramma diplotaenia | reverse complement strand
TGTTCATCCCCCCCCCCCCCCCCCCCCCGTGGTAAACAATCCAGCAACACATCAACAACAAGTGACAAGAGGACATACCGGCTCTCTCAGTGCAGACCTTCCCAACAGTATGGTCCATAATTCTCTACAGCTCCTAAGAGGGGAAATGGGTATATTTTAGTGAAGCAGGAATTACCATTAATGTGTTACAGTTTTTCGAGTTTACTTACCCATTACGACAGGGCCTATTAACTAAAGAGATGGGATGAAGGGGTGGGATTGTGCACTTTTTCCCACTACTTCCCAAAAGTGTAAACACTATTCTCCCCATTTTCATACTGTACATGATTCGCTTGTTAAACATTTTGTGGAAAAAAGGGAGGAAACTCAATATTTGATAATGTCCATAAGTTCCAAACTCAGAGTCAAAACAGTGATAAGAATTTACATGCAAACATTAAAAATAACCATTGTCGTTATTCTGAAGAAGCCTTTTGGATGAGAAATGAAACGTTTTCAAGAAACTTAAAGACGTCCAGTCAAGTTTTTAAAGCTCCAGAGATGAGTATCCTCATATTTCCAATTATGTTAGTTTGTAAATTAACTTCAGAGCCTGTGAAAATGGACAGACTATGGAAAACAATCTCTGGAAGTCCTAAAAATGTAATGCATTAGTTTTGATAAAGCCCGCCTAGAACTAAACCTGAACATGTACAGCTTTTGCTGTGGGGGTACAAAGGCAAAGATATGAAAATTGTGTCAACATCCACATCCTTTTGGACCCGATTAGAGGCGTTACTGGACGTTTATAACTGAATACATAAATAAACATTTATTGGGAGTCATTAATATGCATCTGTTGTCTTGTATTTTATGACATTCATGGATATAATTTAAACACCCCCGTTTAATGTTGCACCTTCATCAACTTTCCCTTTCAGTTCAGTTTATTCGGTTCATTATTGCCAGAGCACACACATAAAACTGGATTATAGAAACAGGATTATACAATAAAGTGTGAACGCTTATCTCCCTTAGCCTAAATGAGTTTATTTGCAGTAACTAACAGAAACAAACAAGCTTTTGCGACCATAGTTGTTTCGTCTGGGGGTCAGTTTTAAATGTTTCAACCTAACTCAGCGTTTCATTTTCCCGTCAAAAGCAAAACAGTAGCGTTAGCTTCTCCGTTATCACCAACTAAGCAAACAGTGACCAATCACAACGGTTACTGAAACTAACACATAAACACTTCATCTTGCTGCAAGCGACGTGTTTTTTAAAGAAATCAGCGCCGTTTTGACACTATCTAAACAGTTTGTGGTGGTGGCGTGCAGTTGTTGACATGCGGGTGGCACACCGCGCTACTGAAAAGCCATTCAAATGTTAAGCGGTTAGCACTAGCTAAGCTAAGTAAGCGTGAGGCTAACAGCTCAAAATAAAACCTGTCACATATACAAATCCCTGCTGCTCTGCTTTGATAAACAGACACGCTACATTGAAACAATACCCACCGGAAAACACTGCGCAAATAACTCAAGTAACGCAGACTTTAGCTAAAGTTAGTTGCTATAAGCTTACCTGACGCTCATCTCCGATTCCGCCATCTTCGCATCAGCCACGCGATTGGCTGGTGAAGTGGCTCGTCCGTGACGTCAGAGACGCCTTCATTGACTTCGGAGCCAACAGCTCGGATCCTCGTTCTTCTTCGCGAAAGAGCCAGAACCCTGGTTTTAGCTTTACCGCCATCCTCTGGACTAAAATAAACACATTGGTGTTATATTTTGTGCAAGACATTGAATGATCATCTTCAACATTTCTAAACTTTCATAATTCAGTATATAAGTTCTATATAAGTTCTTCTATAAATAAATCCTTTAGGTACTGATGGATAGTTATTTTAAAGCCCTCGATCAACTTAAACGAAACTAATTGGCATGTGTAAAATATCCTTGGGTAAACAAATCTTTAAAAGAATATAGATTTTTTTCCCCAAAATATAATTTTATTTATTAAGGTAACGCCTTTAAGAAATTTTCGTCACTGCACCACGTGATCCGGCTGTCAAAGATGGCCCCCTCCTTCTGGGTATGAGAGGACCGACAGCTGACAAAGGAAACAAATCTGTCCAGAAAGGACGGTAGCTATTCATATCGCAGCACACGTTCGCTCAGATAGCGTTGCACATGTGTGGTAAGTACGCTCGTCTTTGTCAGCCTGTGTTGTGCGTCCGTGCCGCCAGCTGTTACAGCTGTGTGGCGTTTTGCTAACTGTGTACGGTCAGCTTATTATTCTCTGATGCTAGCTCGGTACCGTCCGTCAGCATCCTTGCCTGGCAGAGAGACGCGTTCTTCGGTGTAAGGGGCTTTATCAGGCCCCATCGGGCTGCATGAATGAATGAATGAATGAAACAAACTGGAGGTTGTTTTGTTTTCTTCCTCGCGTGTCCGTCAGCTCTCGTTGTTCTGTGTTAAACACAGCCTCCACAGCTGGCCCGGGACTCACACTGCACAGACAGCTCAAACTCCAAACCCCACAGGAGCTAAAGGTTGCAGCTGATGTGGAAAGAGCATGTGTTTCATCTGGGGCCTGTGTTAATTTCTCGCTGGCGGGGTGAATGTTCAGTGTGGCCATAGTTCAGGAAGCAGATAAAGCATGACCAGGGTTCAGAGTCAGAATAAGCAGAAAACACTCGGACTTCGAAACAGTGCTTGATTAATGTTTGTTGTGCTCTGTTTATTTTCTCCTAAATGGTAACTTGACTTTTCTTTTTTTCATAGCAAGTGAAGGTTACCTGCCAAATGATGAAGCCTGTGAGAGAGAGGAAGTGACAGACGAAAGCCTTTGTTGCTGCAGACCATCTGTTCATATCAACCCTCCTCCCTCTCTGTGAGCGCCCAGCCATGCAGATCAATCCAGTGCACGTGGAGTCCACTGTGGTTTTGGCAGTGGTACTGTGTGTCCACATGGCGGTCTGGAACCAGCACTCCTGGTGCAGCATAGCCCTGGTAATCCAGGCGTTCTACGTGCAGCATAAATGGGACCGTCTGCTCAGGTCAGGAGGTGCTGTGTTCCAGTTTCGCCCTTCAGCAAACAGCGGCATCGTTCCAGCCTCTATGGTGATGCCTTTGTTGGGCCTGGCACTAAGAGAAAAGTGCTCTGCCTCAGGGAACGTCTACTTTGAGCGCTTCTCCATGGTGGTAACCATCACCGGCATGATGCTAGCTCTGTTCCTCTCCCTGATAGCACTCGGCATCACAAGACCTGTACCTACCAACACTTGCGTGATTGCAGGACTGGCCGGCAGTGCAATTCTCTACACCACAAAACAGACCCTGACAGTGTCAGAGGTCATAGAGGTCTTGGAGGTACTGTTGATTTTTGTTTATCTCAGCCTGATCGTGCTTTATCTGCTGCCACGCTGCTTAACGCCCGGAGAGGCGCTTCTCATCGTCGGTGGGATCAGCTTCATCGTGAACCAGCTCATCAAGCGCTCCCTGAACCTGGCGGAGGTCAAAGGTGATCCCGTGAACTATTTCCTTCCTGTTTTAGTGGTGGGCTCATTGCTGTTGGGTGTTTTCTTTGCACTGCTCTTCTGTTTCATGGAGTCTGAGACCTGGGGCTCATCGCTTTTCTTTCATATGATGACGGCCGTTCTGGGTCTGGGGATCCTGATGCCCTGGCTTTCCTTGTTCATTGGTCGCCACCCAATCATGTGGCTGCTGGATTTTATCACACTGAATGATAGAAGACTCTGTCTGCTGGCGTACTGGGTGTTTCTGTCTGCTGTGGCCAGCTGCGTTGTGCTGCATCAGAACTATCAGCGGCAGTCAGGCTCCAAGAAGCACCAGGCCTCGACTGTTGTCAGGAAGTACTTCCATCTGATTGTAGTGGCCACGTACATTCCAGGGTTGATCTACGACAGGCAGCTGCTCCACGTGGCATCTGTGGGTTGCCTGGCGGTTTTCTTGTTTCTGGAGTACGTGCGTTACTTCAGAATCAGGCCTCTCGGTCAGCTGCTCAGGCAGTTGCTCACTTTGTTCCTGGATGAACGGGACTCCGGGCCACTCATCCTCACCCACATTTACCTGCTGTTGGGTATGTCTTTGCCCATTTGGCTGTTTCCTGGACCATGCGCCCCTAAGGGGATACTTCCGGGGGCAGGTGGCCTGGTGCCCTACGCGGGTGTGCTCGCCGTGGGAGTCGGAGACACTGTGGCGTCCGTGTTTGGCAGCACCATGGGAGAGATCCATTGGCCTGGCACCAAGAAAACCATGGAGGGAACTGCGACATCTGTGTTCGCCCAGATCATCGCCGTGGCCATGTTTCTCATCTTTGATAGCAGCATCAATTTGAACTCCAGCTACTCGTGGATTGTCGGCTCCATCACTCTGGTGGCCATGCTGGAAGCCTACACCTCCCAGATAGACAACCTTCTGCTCCCACTCTACCTCTTCATCCTTCTGTTGCTTTAAATAGACAGGCGATGCAAGCCAGCAGATCTCCTGCCTGTTCTCAGGCGTTTCTGGTGATGAATTTAGGAAACAAGCAGAAGTCGCCTTCAGCAATCGGCAGACGTGATCACAAATGGTAGTTATTTCGATAAGCACAGTCATTTTAATCCACCAGTGTGCCAGCAAACCGGTGCGGCACTCAAACATCTGCTCCTTACCGTACATGGCAGCAGGTGGTGTTAGCGTGACAGTGTGTCGTCTTCAGATCATTTCAGTATCATTTGCAATGACTGACGAAACATTTTAGATTGAGTTTGAGCCCCTGGACAGAGATCACGTTTGCTTTCTCGATCGCTGACACCAACAGCTCCTAAATTATGCAACAGAGGACTCAGCCTAGCCGAGTGGAAAAAAATGTATTTTAAACAGGAATTCTGGACTTGCTGATGCCACATTTTTTTTATAATTGGCAAGGATTTGTTTTTTCCTTAGTCTGTCCTTTCCTTTTTGCAAATGGATACATGCCTTTGTATTGCCTTTTGAAGAACATAATTTAAAGTTAACTTATTGATATCTCTTAATCAGCCTTCTCGTGTCTAGGCTATTATTTTGCCTTCCTGGTGGCAATATGAAGAACTTTCTTCTAAAAATATCTGCCTTAAGAAGTATATTTTCTATCACACATGACCTACAATGGTAGACAAAAGCATGGCAGCCCATTTCAACTCTTATTTAAAGGGCTGATTTATACTTAAGTATGATAGAAACACAATATGCTCCTGCATGAGACTGATGTGAAAATCCAGTACTGTAACATGTATGCAGGTATCCTACAGTATATTTTTGTTGGATAAATCAACTTTGCTTAGTATCTCTGTGGTTGGATGGGACCCCTTCAATAGCTACATTTCCTCGTGATACAGAGCCTTTAAATCGTGCTTCTGCAGCAAGAGTTGCTTCTAAATTATTATTTTATATACGCACTAGAAATTTGCTGTTTTTGAGGATTGCAGCGAAAGTGAAATTGGTTTCTGCTCATCTGTAAAAGTTCTGTGTTGTTTTTTGTTATGTTGTGATGTTTATTGGCATGATCCTGCTGGTGTGTTGTTTTTGCCATCCTTCTTACATTTTGCAAAACGGTAATATCGCATGTTTCAGAGCATCTGAAAGCTGTGACGCTCTTATTTTGTTTGCCGCTCATTTGAAGAGTGAGAAGTAGGACCTGCGTGACTGACTGTACTTTGACAACACAAAGATGAACAGTTTGCCTTTTCAGTTAATTCTTTTTTTAACACCAACATAAGTTTGGTTCATGTGCTTTATAATTATATGTACATAAAGCTTACTTTTCCCATTGAAGTTAGGTCTTAATATGAACATACTTGAAAGCAGAAATGCTTACTGTTGTCTGTAAATGGAGGAATTCACCGTCGTGATTGGACACAAGTAATGAAAAATGTTGCACAATGAAGCTGGTGACAATGCTGATGAGGAAACGCTTAATAAAGGCTGCGTGGAGACATCACTTACATTGTGAAATATTCATGTAAACTTGGTCAAACTGTTTATTTCAGTGAGTTTTTCAGCCAATATTAAAAACAGTTATGAGTTTATTAAAAAAGAAAGAGCCAAAATGAATAACTAAAGACGTTTGTGTTAATACTGGACAGAACTACACCGTCACTGGTGTGAATGTAGGTGAGTAAGGAACCAGAAGATGGCCATGCTTGCAGTTATTGTTTTTGTGGGCTACAGGCATCTGAAAGCCTGTTTCCTGGATGTGCACAATTGCATGGAATGGTAAACTGGTTGCTCCAGAAGAGGCGTGAATGTGATTGTGAAAAAAAAGTCTGTCTGGTTCTGTGTGTTAGCCTTGCAACAGACTGGTGACCTGTCGGGAACTACCTCACCTCTCGGCCCTGTGACGGCGGGGATAGGCTCTATTTGTTTCTAGATCATGATTTCTAATGAATCAGCGAATGATCGTTTAAACCCCTTACCAAAGAACTATGGCAAGCATGGCCATTCTTATTGCAACAGCATCATCAGATTTCTTTAAAAAGCCATCAAAAATTGCAGCACTATTCCATTTGAAAATTCCACACACGCTGGTTATTCTTTAGGAACAAAGAATCCTTCAAGTGTAGAGAGGCGGGAACGGCAGGTCTTCAGTGGGCTGCAACCTGAAAGCACCAAAGAGATGGGAATACGACAGACCGGTCAGACTCGGGAGATGATTCATTCATCCGTCTACACGCTGACCGAGACGAACCACGAGCCAGAAAGAAACACTGCAAGTTGAGCTCACACTGCTGAGGTCTCACCAGTTGTCAGGGCTCCAGCGGGTCTCCTGGGCTTCCATAATGTGGAAAGTGTAGACGTGGCGAGAGTCCTCCGAGGTGTTTTCAGCACTTCGATGCACCACCTCCCCGTGGATCAAGACGGCGCCACCTGAACACAGACAGATGGGTGGAGGTTGGGAATGAGCAAGAGCTGACCAGCTCGAACAGTTTTACTCGGCAATGTGGTGCTGACGCTGTTTTTGTGACCGATTGTTGTCGCAATTAGATTTTTGCTTCGTCGTTTCCTTTCATTTGAAGACCAGAGAACATTTAACTTTCTATGCTCTTTGTTTAATTTACACAGGTCACAGAACTGTCAGTAGGAAGTGTTTCGGGTTTTTTTTAAGTGACTACACAAATGCAACAATGTTTCTACACAACAGTGGATCTTTTTACAATTTCAGCTGCAAAGTATCTTAAAAATCAACAACCACCAACTAAGCTTAGCCTCACGCCGATGACCTTTTTTAACTGGCGCAGCAACAAACTTCTCTTCATCATATTCCCGCTCTCGACCGATAAAGTCCGTCAGAGGAAAGGTGCCCTTTGGCGTGCGCACCATGCGTCTAGCGATGCCGTCTGGGGGGAAAAAATTACAAAATATAAAATTATAATTAAATATACTTTAAAAACTAGCTCTAAAAACTAACTGCACAGTGTGGCAGAGCACTAACAAAGTGGCTGGATGGCACATAGTGTGTATAGAGCTTTGGGTAGCTGCTTACCTTTGTGTGATCCTGGGATAAACCACAGGCAGCCATTGTTAACAGTAGCATCTTCAAGGGCAATCCACAAGCCCAAAACTCTGCCCAGGGGCTCCGTGTACAGAAACGTGGCATCTTGGTGTGGCGTCACTAAGAAACACACAAGTATCAACAATGCTACAGCTCAATAATAAAAAATTTATACAAATGATTCTTCTAAACTTAATAAATACACTAAAGCTTATATATGTTTTCAGCTGCTCCTTTAGTCACATGAGTCACCACAGCAGGTAGCTGCACGTATTTGGTAGATTTTAACCCTTTCTGTGGATCTTTGTTTCTGCGTTTGCGTTTTTTTGTGTAGTGCAAAAGTCGAGTCACTCATCATTTATTTATATTTTGTTTCCAAGGAGCCAGACTTTGTAGTAAACTTTTAAGTGGTCTTGAGCTCGAGTTCTCCATGAACCATTCAAGAATTAATAAGACACCTCACTAAAGGGATGAACCGGTGTCGTCGTGTCTACATATAGCACACAACTTAGCAACAAACTAATTTTATGCTGTATCTTTAGGCGCTTTTATGAACACAAAAGCACCATCAGATGTTGATCAACTGTGCACACTGTCAATGCAGTAAAAGCATATCTGGATACAACTAAACACACTTTCAGTCATGGATTGACCTCAGTATCACTGAAGCAGTGTGGAATCAACTTAACAGAGGCAGCAAATATCCAAAGAAGAGTTTTGAATGTCCTCGAGAAGGCTGGAGAACTGTTCCTGAAGATACAGTACTTAAAGAAATGACAGGAAATCCATGTTGGAGAACAAAGGCGGTCACACCAAATACTGACTTTTAACCTTTTAACCTACCGGTAGTTAGAATTGTACAAATCTGGTGCTGATTTTCCCAACTGAATTGCACATTCAAAGCATTTATTATTTTAATAATCATCTAAAATCCATCTTTTCTCAGATGCTTCTTATGAATAATTATGATGTAATATATAGTAGATAGAAAACTATTCATGCATCTGTGATAGCAGTAAGAAAAAGAACGCTGCTATTTCTACTGAAGTAAAAGCTATACATTGGCCTCCTTCTTCCACCGCTGCTTAAAATCCCCTCAAGCAAGTCCCAACTCTGTGATTGGTCTGCTCCATCTGACAAGAAAACAAGGGATGGAACCTTTTTAGCTTACGCGCTATAGATACTGTGTAAGCTAAAAAGGTGCTTTAACTGGGCTGCATTGTGGTCAGTCCCCACCAGTACCTGTTTATCAAGTAAAGTAGTGAAGAAGTGTTTCGAAAATAATCTCAAATAAAAGTAGCAACGGTGTTATATATATATATATGTATATATATGCATATATATATATATATATATATATATATATATAACACCGTTGCTACTAGAGTACTCATGAGTACTCTAGTCTGCTCTAAATATTGACTTTCAAGCTTGTTGGAGTGGCACAAGGTTTTTGCCTTATATGCTGTATTTCCATGTATGTTTGCACATGTTTCAATAATGAGGAGTGGCTCATGACTTTTGCACAGCACTGTATATATTACAGACAACTCTACATCTGGCTCCAACCTGGAAAACAGTTTAAAAAAAAAAGCATAACACACAGGACAGGATGCATTTTTTTTTAATGCAGAAATCTGCAACTATTTTACTTTTTTTTACCTTCACCACCGATGCCTGGTTGCTGTAAAAGATAACATTTTTATTTTAATCCTTATGTTTTCATAAATCTTTATTTGAAAGTCTTGTCTAACATTGCAAGGCAAAAAAACAAAGCTTTACCTTAAAAATGAACATGCTTTGGAGAATCACAGGACTTACAAGGCCCAGCTTTTTAGCTATGCCCTAAGAGAATGACATTTCATTCAAGTGTTAGTTATTCTGTGACTCAGTGAAAATCATCCTTTAACTTCATTAAACCCCTTAGCTCACCTGGACCTTGGCTGAATGTGTAACCTTTTTGTACAAAGGCTCATAGGCATGCAGCGCTAAAAGAAGAAAAAGACTGGCATCACTCGGGAGCTTTTAGAGAACAATCTGTAGGTCTCGTGTTGTTGGAAAACTCAAAAGCTCACCGTGTCCGACTTTATTCACCGAACGCTGCTTCGGTACAATAAACTCCCCTGCGAAGTGAGAAAAAAATGTATTATTTCACAGCATGGAAAAAAAAAAAATCACTGATAGAACAGAAAAAGATTCACCGGCGTTCACCTTTGTCATCAAAAACTCCTTTCTCGAAGAAGAAGCGGATCTTATCTCCGCTTGTGATGAAATAGTCAGCATTTCCCTGCAGGTCAGAGGGGAGAGCAGACACTGACTACACTGTTGACATAAGAGTCTGCTCTTAACTGAAGGAGAGGACACTCGGGTCGAGGTAAACAGCTGTAAGTGTGATCAGGAAGGGGTGAGTGCACTAACTCAGGAGCCTTACCTGCATCTACAAGTAGTGATGCAATTGGAAGCATGTGAAAGAAATACTGTTCAGTGGACTGCTGACAACATTAGAGATCCTGTGCTGTATTGCTCATTAGGTCACCTGTTTTTGTAGCTGCTCGTCGTGGTAGGTGGAGAAGGTGGTGCGGCAATATTCGGGGACGTCCATGCGGTCCACAATCTCTGCCATCCTCTGCCTGAGTTCATCGCACTCCTGCGAGGTCAGCAGCCCATCCAGAACCACGTATCCATCCTCCGTGTACTACCGAGCCGAAGGAAAGTCAGTTTCAGCCATTCACAGGGCAGCAGGAGCAGCGATCAAGTTAAGCAGGAATGTTTGTTGTAAATAACCTTTTAAAAATGATAACTGTCTGGTTTCAGTTTGCTGCATTGCTCTGTTTTCGGCTGCTTTGGACTGAACCCTGACAGAATGTGCTGTCCATCAGATACACACTTACTTATTTGTGTTCAAATGCATAATCAAATTCAGTGAATTTACATCAATTATCCTATTAAATATTCTTGCAGACTACTCTGTACCAGCATACCCTCAGTACTCTGCTGTCTATATGTGTCTAACAAAGATAAGTGCTGGAAATGGGGAATTTACCCCTAAAGGCACATGCTGTTTTCTTAGCAGGACAAGGGGGCGTTTGCTTACGTCAATGGGCCACTTGTGGCTGCAGCATGTTATGCAATGAGCTAGAACTGTGCAGACTTTTCACATGAATGCAGAGATTTAAAAAAAATAATACAATCTTAGTACCATCCATCTAGAGAACAGGCTATTAATGCACATTATGATTCGCAAAAATAAAACGTTGTTATATCTTTTAGTAACAAGTAATCAGATTAAAAGTTGTTTTTCTGGTATTTTGAGTATAAACCGCACTTCCATGTGTCCTCGTTGGCATTTCAAAGCAACTCTCACCTTCTGCACATCCTGATCGCTCATAAAATCCATGTCGCTCCGCTGGGACAGATACGCGCTGCGTGTGTCACCGGGGTAAACCACTGCCTGCTCGCTTCTGACCACGTGACGCGTCCACTTCAATTAAAGTGTGCTCGTACAGAGGCCGTAATAGGATTTTGGACTTTTAACTCTTTCACTGCGGCTCACCGCGCTGTAGTAACACAGACTGGTCACTATGTGCCGCTAATTCCACACGCAAATAAACAGAAGTGAACCGCGCCATCTACTGGCCACTCTGGCTATTTGCATGAAATAAGACGCAACAATTCAAAATAAACTTGCAGTAGAGTACTTACAATAGAGTACTCTTAATTAGCGCCGTTGCTACTCGTGTTTTACATTATATTTCATTACTTCCTATGATAAACTGGTATTGGTGAGGCCTGACCAGGTAAAGCCTGCAGAAAGAACCCTTTTGGACAGTGAGACGTGCTTGAGGGGATTGCAACCAGCGGTTAAAGAAGGAGGCCAAAGTTTAGCTTTTCCTTCATTAAAAATAGGGAAGCAGCCTGTAGCCATAGTTTTTAACCTACTATACTTCCATATATTGCATCATAAATATTCATAAGAAGCATCTGAGCATAGCTGTATTTTAACTGACTATTAAAAAATAAAATTTTTAAGCATCCTTAAATAAATGTTCTGAATGGGCCGTTCTGCTGGGAAAACTGCACTGGTGCACTTCTTTGCTGAAACATGTGCAAACATACATGGAGATACAGTACATAAGGCAAAACTGATTTTGTGAAATTCGAACACGGTTATAGATCATAGTAATTCTGAAAAATGAAGCCGCTCTGATCAGAGCCTTTCCAGATGGTATTGCATGCTGGATTCATCACTCCATCAGACCCGCTGCCACTGATTTTCAGTCCAGTTCTTGTGTAATTTAGCACACCTCAGCTTTTTCTCCCAGTTTAACTTCCTTAAAAATGGCTTCTTGACCGCTCAGACTCAGAGTCTGTGTTTAGACTCAGACTTTGTTGAACATGCTTTCTGGAATACCCCTCAGGGGCGGGTTGGGGTTGAAATTCAGCCCGGGAGCTTGGTTTCGCGACTGGCCATCACTGTCTGCACCTGAGGCATGACCAGCCGGTTCAATTGAGCTAAATTGGGGCCATAAAGTTTGTTCAAAAAAAAATTTTAAACTGAAAAAAAGATGTGCAACTAGAAAAAAAATTTTCAAAACTACTTTTCAGATGCAAGTTGGGGTTTTTTTGAAGTTTCAAAATTTTTTTTTTTCACTTTCAGATTTTTTTTTTGAATTCAAAATTTTTGCCCTGTCCTGTTTGGGCGTGGGGGGCGGGGCCTCAGATGACCGGGGTGTTGAATCATGACTGACAGTGACTCTCAGCTGTTGCATTCTGGGACTGTGGGAACTGGAAATGTCTTTAACGCATTATTGATATTCTATACTGTATGTGTGTGATTGGTTCTGAAAGATAACATGCTTCACCCATAGAAGCAGCTTATGTGAATACACGAGTCACTCAAATCTCAGAGGGAAAAGTATGATCTTGACAGGTTTGCACAGCATTTCACGTCTGTGTTAGAGATTTCCCATGCTCTCAAAGTAAAGCAGAACAACCTCCAGACTGTAGGGGTGGGCCGATACTGGGAATTTGGTATCGATACGATACCAATACGATAGTGGTCAGTA
>VOQJ01023900.1:21575-32571 GCA_015052665.1 Apistogramma diplotaenia | reverse complement strand
TCTTTCAGACATAACTTTTTGTTCACATAAAAACATTCAGATTTTGCACAATGGAATGTGTGCTGCAGCTTATGATACAGTATAAATTCCTGTAACTCCCATAAATTATGTAATAGTAACAGCATTTATGGGTAGTAAAAATGCTAAAAAAAAAAAAAGAGTTACAGGAATGTATACTGTATCATAGGCTACAGCATACATTCCACTGTGCAAAATTTTAATGTTTCTATGTGAACAAAAAGTTATGATGTCTCATTTCTTCCAGAGCAGGACCCTCACATAAAACATAATCCACACCTAATTAACAAGATTTTATTTTTTAATTTTAAGTGGGCCAAATCACTGATATTAAAAGGAAACAAATGGAAATGTTGTAATCTGATTCTTTTAATAAGCCATGTAACTTGCTATGATCCCTGGTTTATAATAGGTGTGTAGCCACAGCGTTGCTCATAGTGGTCATCAGTGTGCTCAGGGAGCTTTTGTGTATGCCCAGACACATGAAAAATTAGAGGGAACATTGCCCAGGAGAGTCTCGTCACTTTCAGTTACTCTTCATCTTTTTTCCTAGCAGAGGATGAAGGTCACACAGGTTACTTTTGTTCTTCTTTTTGATGATGTTTGCTCGGTCTGGTCAGGAGTGTGAGGACCCCTGCTGTAACGCCTCCACCTGTCAGCTGGTTCCTGGAGCTCAGTGCTCATCTGATGGTATCTGCTGCCAGGACTGCAAGGTCAGGCTGATATTAATGCCCACAAATGTAAATGTTTCTGACAGTATTTCAGTTTAACCTCTCCTCCTCATCCTCTTCATTCATCAGCTGCGAGCAGCGGGTTCGGTGTGTCGTGAACCTCTGGGGGAGTGTGACCTCCCAGAGTATTGCACAGGCTCCTCCCCCTACTGCCCCCCCAATGTATTCCTGCAGAATGGGGAGCCCTGTGAGGAGGACGCCTCCTACTGCTATGGTGGAGTCTGTGCCAGCATGCACACCCAGTGCCAAATGCTGTGGGGACCCAGTAAGACACCAGTTTGTCCTCATCCACTTACTTCAGACTGAATCTGCTCTGCTTTTCCTCATTTCCTGCTCTACATCCTGTTCCAGTGGTAGATGTTCATATTAAACAAGGAAAAAGTGAGCCAAACATTCAGGCTTCAGTCAGTTTCACACTTTCGGCAGTCCAAATATATGGAAATAAGCTGAATTGGTCAACTTTCAATCTGAGTCTAAATCACTTTAAAGTTTATTTTCAGCCAAATCGTAATTATTTTAGCTGACTCTTCATGCTGGCTTCTGTATTTTACTGGGTTATGTCTTTGTCTTCAGATGCTACCAGCGCTCCGACAGTCTGTTTCTCGTCTGTGAACAAAAAGGGAAACAAATATGGAAACTGCGGTCAGCTGACCAACGGCTCCTACATCCCCTGTGGGAACTCGTGAGTGCACAGACTTTACTGCTGCGTTTGTGGACTTCAGGCTTACAGATGACCCATGATGGTCGTGCGTGTTTGCGCTCACTTCACTTCCTGTCATGTTTCTTTGTCGTTTCAGTGATGTTCACTGCGGCAGGATCCAGTGTCAGGGTGGGAGGGACCGCCCTCTGCTGGGCACCAACGCAGAGATCCTCACCACCAGGGTCCACTTCAACAACAGCGACCTGGTCTGCAGAGGCACCTTCTTCCACCTGGGTGACGATGTCTCCGACCCCGCCACTGTGGCTCAGGGCACTGCATGCGGCCCTGGCAAGGTCAGACAGCGCCTCCTACAGGCTGGAAGGAGAATCAGGGTTTAAAAAGCTGAGATCATTTTTCTGACATTTAGCTAGCGTACTCTTGAGTTGCAGTGGGTAGAAAATAAGCAAAAATAAAAAGCATTAAAATATAAAGATTAAAGCTCATAAGTCCAATATGTGAACTGTAATTAATAAAAAAATTCACTGATATTAAGTTAGATGCTGAAAATATTCCTGTTAGATTTTTGCAAGAATTTGTCAAAGAAACTTTTTGTTAAAGTGTAATTTTACAGTTTTTTGTTGCTGTTTTAGGCTTGTTTGAACCAGAAGTGTCAGGATGCGTCAGTGTTCGGTGTGGACGAGTGTCGCAGGAAATGCAACGGTCACGGGGTGAGTAAAACACAGCCCACCACAGGCTGAAGTTCAGTGAAGGCTCTTGTTCTGTGTTTCAGTGTGTGACTTACACTTTGGCTAAAAGGCAGACTGTGAGAACAGATCATGGTTTCCAAAATAGACTTCATGTTATATTCAGTAGGACTTGAATGTAGCGACTGAAACATTAAGCTTATCAGCCTTACTGAGGTCATAAATCAAGTGAGCATGGGCTCCTTTGACTTACATCCAATCAGACTTCTTTTAATAACAAGAGTCACCCCCTGCTGGTCATTAGAAAGAACGCAGGTTTAGGGCACTTCACCTGCTGTTTCTTTTCTTTAAAGCAGAATTAGACTAGCAGCAGTCTGTGCTGTTTGTGCCAATCCAGTGTGGGTCTGTAGTCTGTGCTCGTGTTTCAGGTGTGTAACAGCAACAGGAATTGTCATTGTGACGTGGGCTGGGCTCCACCGGACTGCAAGTACTCCGGTCACGGGGGCAGCGTGGACAGCGGACCGGCCCGAACTGCTCGAGGTGCTTCACTCTGAAAAAACTGTTGAAAACTGAGACCGATCTTCATCTTTGCTGCAACACCAGTTAATCCTTTGTGGTTATGTGTTTAGATTCAGATCCAGTCCAAGTCGCGCTGCTTGTCATCTTCCTCTTCATCCTGCCGGTGATCCTCCTCTTCCTCGCTCTCCGGTTCCCTCGTTTCCGTCAGCGTCTTTTGTGCCTGGGACCAAACAGCCCATTTCACAAAGCTCGACAGCACAACCGGTGTGTGTGTGTGTGTGTGTGTGTGTGTGTGTGTGTGTGTGTGTGTGTGTGTGTGTGTGTGTGTGTGTGTGTGTGTGAGTGGCTGATCATTTATCTGAAGCAGCCAGCAGGAGTTGTCTTCTTTTAGTTATATCTCCTCTATTTATTCATCTTCAGCCTGGTTCTGATGTGGGTTCTTTTTTCTTACCCACGATGCAGTGTGGCTGATTGTGAGATGTGGGGTTTGGAGGTAACCCCCACCCATGTCTCCAGGTACTGCTGGACCTGCTGGGTCCTGGTCTGTAGTCTGTCCTTTTAGAGTCAGAGAGGTGAAGTCCTGGGACTGATGTTTGATGAATGAGGCTGCTGCTTTGCTTTTTCAGACTTCAAAGTGTTTTGATTATCATTAAACCCTCACTCGCTTCCTTCACCTCACTGACTGTCTGCTCAGACCTGCTCAGACCTGCAGAGCAAAACCACTTCAGGACTTAAAGCTGCACTGATCCACATCTTCTCCTCCTCCTGCACAACCAAAGAAACACAAACTTTAAGACTCCTTTAAGGTGCTGCAGGACACTGCTGAACACAGTTTCCTGGTGCAGCTTTAAGTCTTAACTGGGTTCTTCCAACAATGCAGAAAGTTTCCCCCTGACTCCCTCAGAATCAGCGGTTTCTTTTTCTCTGATAATTCATGCAAAATGCTAATGACAAATCAGTGTTTCTGGTGAGTAACCTGAACAGGAGGGTTTTTACTGCCTCTCACATTTGGTTATTCATTAACACACACACACACACCTCGATTATCCACTTTGTCTCTATTACAGGTCCATATCACTCAGACAGCCTCCTGCCAGCGCTGTTTTATATAATATATCATAAATATTTGCTGGCAACACTTGTGGGAAAATCTGTGAAAACATAGCGACCATTTAGCAGCAGCAACATTCAGGGAACAGCTGTGATTTCCACAGCCAGTAATCAAATCAAAAGCACAGTTATAGTGTAATATATAATGTAGTATAGCATCTAACTAGGTGCTAGTTCCATATTTTCATAAAAAAGGAGATACCATAATCCACCTGGAGGGAGGAAGATGATTTTTCCTGAATAAAGTATTTTACAAAGTTTTGCTAATGATCAAAATTAGTTTTAGAGCAGTTCAGCTGCTCAGGTAATGAACTCATTAGTGGCTCTGTTAGTTCATCAGCACAAACATATGTTCCCTGCAGCTGGGAAGACCCTGACCTCCTCCTGTTCACCCTCCATCACCCGTTCACTAACTAGCAGCTTTAACTGTGGTGGTGGTGGTTGTGTGTATGTGACCTGTAGGCAGGTAGATGTGTGTGGTGGTGGTTTAGATGCTGATATTACTTTCTTCTCTTTTTGAAGAGTTCATCCATAAAGGGTGAGAACACATAAACTCCAATAGAATAAAAAGGCCTGAAATGCATCAGCAGAGATTTCAGGGACATGACGAGAGGCTGCCGTGTCTCTTTGATTTATTCACCTTTCCGTCCAGGACTCCGGTGATGGAGCGGGTGGACGGCAGGAATGGAGAGCAGGTCCGACCTCTCAGATATCACCTGAACCCCCAGACAGACATCCCACTGACCCCGCCCCACAAAGAGGTAACCAGAGTGACCGCACAAACAAGGCACCTCTGAATGGTTTGTTTTTAAATGTTTCACCATGTTTAAATGTTGTTTTCTTTTAAAAAGTTGCTCTAAAACAGTCCTTTTAGTAGTAAACAGTGCTGAGCCCTTATTTCAACAGAAACTCCAACATAAGCCTCCACATTCGTTTCTAGAAGGACTTTGTTAACATCTTGAAGCAAAATGTGGAGTTTCTGTTGATCTCATGTGGATGAAGCTGAGTCTTTGGATTTTGAAAAGCAAAATGATGTCGTCCTGCTACACTTTCCTTCAAACCAGCAGCCAGTTCTGCTGCACCTTATTTGGAACCACATTGTGATTTGCTGCTAAGTACTGCATTCTTTTAAAGGTGCTGCATCTTCCCACTAATTTCTCAAAGTTTTCTTGTAAATTCCACAAATTTACCTCCATATGACTGCATCAAATAGCATCACAGATAAAGATCTCATATCTGCTTTGACCAAATATGACTTAACTGCATGTGTTAGTTGCTTTTCCCTGATCATATCCTTTCTGAGTAAAGGCCCTGAGCATGACGTGTCTGCAGTGAGTAAAATAAATACTGAGAATAGATGCAGAAGCAGCTGAAGCTTCACAGAAACATGAAGTGAAACACTGCTGATTGCCGTAATTGTGAAATGATGCTGAGAGGAAGTGACACGCTACAACACCTGCAGTTTATTTTATTTCCTCTTAAGTCTCACATTAACACACTTGCTGGCCTGACCTTTGACCTCTGTTTGGTGCCGTTCTCCTGTTCAGCTGTCACTTTGCTTCTGCTTCCTGTTTTCTCTCCAATCAGGTTCATGACAGACCTGCTCCTCCCACTAAGCCACTCCCCCCTGACCCCACACTAAAACCCCCACCGCAGGTAACTGTTCACTTGGAGATGTTCGCATCTGTGTTCAGGTGTCCTGAGTGTGTCTGTGGGTCTCGTTGTCGTCCTCTGTGACTGCAGCTGTGCATGATGTGATTTCTGTGTTATCGGTGTCCAGACGTACAGGAAAAGTTCATCATTTTGAAAGATCCTCAGATTCTCTGTGTCTCCCTGAGACCAGAAGAAATGTTACCTTATGTAAGAGACATTCAGCAGGAAAGAAATGCAGCAAACCAAAGTCACTGAGTGTCAGGACGTTTCAGTGGGACACATCCACATTTGAAATGATTTACTCCCGTGCACAGTGTGACTCAGTGCAGCTGCTTGAACGGAGCTCACAGATGCCACATTTTTTACACTTTCCTGAGATATGAGAGCAATTCAGCAACAGTTGTCTCTGCATCTGCAAACAGGTGATGCAAGTCAGTGATTTGGTTAGTCTCACTGGCATGTGTACACGGCTGTGGGCTTAAACAGGCTCCATCACACACCTGCAGATATAGCTGCTACCCTGCACATAAGACCAGATGATCACTGGGTTTAACTGAAGTGAATCTGATTCTGGACAGACCAGAGACTAATATTGTGCCTCCATAATCTTCTTGAGGTCGTGGCTTCTCTTTCCTTTTTGTGGCCATTGGTACAGCAGCTAAATGATGATGCTTTCCAGGAAACATGCAGTCGAAACAACTCGTATGTTTTTAGCAGCAGAGTTGAGGCAGCTAAGAAAGGAATGAGACTGGGATGCCAACAGGACTCCGTCATCTTCTTGCTCTGGTTCTGCTTTTTAAATGTAATACAAATATGAAAACAGGATACTTTCAGTCACTGTCAGGGATCCTTCGTAGTGTTTGTTGTTTGCTGGGATTAAAGTGTTTTGGTGTGAGCTGCCATCAGCGCATTTGGAAATGCCACATAATTAGCACCAGTTCTTTCTTTCCATAGCTCAAATAGAAAAGCAGCCTCATCAGGCTCAGGTAGATCTTCACCTGTGGAGCCGCTGTCATGATTGTGTGTGATTGTGTCAGACAGGTAGACACTACTGGAAACAGCACTGCCCCTACAGGCCCAGAAAATTTGTATCCACTTTAAAGTTATTAAAAATGTTTTGCATTCAATCTTTATCAGGCTGTAGATGTAAAACTGTGTAGTAAAAAACCAGCGCTTTCAGATCTTTTGCAGAAACTGTTAGATGGGGTGTCAAATGGCCTTTGGCTGCTAGCGAGGCCTGAAGAGTTTGGACAAAATCAGAAACAAACTTGATGCAACGTCAAAGATGAATGTTGAGGATTTCCTTAAATGTTGAACTGCTCCTTTAAGGCGACGGTCACTGACTCAGATCAGGGTCGTCTCGTCCTTCCAAACACTGACTCATGTTCTTCTGACTTTTATTTCTGCTGCTTCAGTTGGTTAAGCAGCGACCAGCTCCCCCCACCAAGCCTCTGCCCCCCGACCCCCCCACCCCCACCAACCAGGTACGCTACCTGTAGTGTGTAGTGTTACTGTCTGTCCTGTGTTTGTCTGCAGTACATGTGTTAGACACAAGGACTCTTTCATGTTTTGTCAGTGGTGGAATTTAACACAATAATCTGACGTTCCAACCGTTCCAATAATCTGACGTCAACCCTGTGATGTGAGGACACAGAGGCTGACGGATGCAACACTTCTGCTCTACTGCTACACTCAAAATAACTCTTGTATTCCTTTTAGTGACACAGAACATATTAGTGCTTTGACTGCTGCCGTGTTGGTTTTCTCAGACAGAATTGAGCACAGTTGGACAACACAGATATCTGTCGATTGATTTTAGGTAACTTCAGTTCAATTCAATTTTATTTATAAAGCACCAAATAATAATAAATGGTCGCCTCAAGGCACTTAAGTGCATAGCAGTCATATTACTGGTTAGATCATTGCTTTAAAAATGCTCCAAAGGGCTCCAACATCACAAACATGGTCCAGGGGTCCAGTTTAGGGTCTCCAGTTAGCTGAAGTGAGGCCTTGCAGGCAGCTGGCAGCTACTGCTGCCTTTGTCACCATCCTCCTGTCAGTCAGAGGCCACACTGATAATAATGCAAACTTTAGACCTTAAATACAGATGAAGTCAAATCCACTCTCCATAAAGTCATTAAAGAAGCAAAAATTAGCTGTAGAGATCAATTTCAATCAGGCTGTTTAATGCTGCTGTAAAGTTGGATGTTAAAACAAATGGCATTAAGATTTAAAGCAATTCAAGGACAAGACAAACACATTTAAAATATTTTTTTTCTGAGGGAGGAAAGGAAAAAAAGAGTTTGAAGTGGTGACATCACTCCAAACCCCACTCCCCACCCCCACCACCACAACAATGTTAAATATAACCTGAAGTTATAAGAAGTGGCTGCGACTGCACAGCAGGTTAGAGATGTGCGTGCAGTCAGTGAGCTTTAGGTGTTTGTGACACCGACTTCAGGGCTGACAGCTCAGTTTGCCTGAACTATCAACAGATGACTTCTGTTTTTATGCTTTCTGTTTCTTTGTTATTAATTCTCTTTCTGTCTGCATGCAGCGTTATAAGTTAAATAGAATTTTTGAATCTGTCGAACTGCTTGGTTTCAGATCAAGCAGCAGAGAATTTCAAAGTAAAGCTTAATAAACGCAAGTCCTCGCCACCTGCTGTCCTCTGTTTCCTTCTCATCTTTGTTGTTGAAGCTTCACTCTTCTTCCTCACTAACCTTCCAGCAGCTGGTGAATCGACCAGCTCCGCCCAACAAGCCTCTGCCCCCTGACCCCGTCACTCCCGGACAGGTACGCCCTCCCTGCATGCTGCTAGCTGTTAGCGCATATAAAGCATGTAGTAATGCTGAGAACAGAATTGGTGATTGGGTGGATCGATCACTGTGATTACTGATGGTGAGACTGGTTGTATGTGGAGTTGGTTTGATGAGATCATAGTGGTGGAGGTGATTGATTGGTTGGAATCAGACAATCATGAGGCATTCAGGAACACAAATGAGCATCGGGCGTGCAGGCTTCTGGTTTGACATTAACAGAATCAGTTGCTCTATGATTTCTCACTTGGTAAGTTTCAAAACTGCAATAATTAGTTGATTGATGCATTAAGAGGAAACTGATCAGCTGTGTGATAAACAAAATAAATTGCAGCTCTTTTCGTGCTACAGACCCAGTGATGCTAGTAACAGTTCCTCAAAGATGTCAGGTTTTCTCTCCTAAATTGAACACAGCAGTTAACCATTAACTTTTCTTTCTTTCTTTCTGTAGGTTTCTCTTCCACTCAAACCTGTAGGCCCCAAAAAGCCCTGCCCTCCGGCCCTGCCGTCCAACCCCTACCTGCCGCCACACCCCAGCTACATCTCCAGCAGTAAACCACCTTCACACAGAACGGTCGCACCTGCTGCTGCTGGGCCCAACAGGTACAGCTGACACCCTGAGAGACGATTTTAGAAAGTGAAGACATGTCGTCTCCTTCTTAAAGCTTTCTGATGTAAGCTGGTGACATAAGTGAGCTTCCTCACTTCCACAGAGGTCTAAAATTTGCTGTAATGTAAGAATGAAAATGACAGAAAGAGACTCAGTCATTGGTGAAGCTGCTTCATAGCGTTTGTGAGCATGTGCACTCGCAGCTGTGTTTGGAAACACCTTCACAGCAGTTGGCCAAACGATCATCCAGCAGACTTTCTGGCTCGCAGCAGCTGGTTCATCATCTATGGTGAGCGCAGCAGACGACCTTTTAACAGGAAGTTGCTATTTTTTTAAAGTGTTGCACAAATGCCAGGGTGTGGAAACCACTGTGAGCAGCGGTTTGCTGTCACTGGTGTGCAGCAGCGCTCAACCCAGAGGAATCTCTGCAAAATCCAACCTCTGAGGACTTCACTGTGAGCAAAAGTGTCATGAAGAAAATATCCAGTAACAAGAAACCAGAGCGTGTAAAGAGGTCTGGTTGTTATACAGAGATGGTGTTTGTTGGTAGGACAGATTAGCGGGGCACAGGCAGTGTTAATTACCCCACAGCCAGAGACCATCTGTCCCTCCAAACAGTAACCCTTTTTGGCATTGAACACATTGATGTGTCTGTAAGAGAGGGTGACAGAGGGAGGAGATTTAAGCACAGGGAAGCTCTGGGATTTATGAATTACAGGCCAAAAACATTCCAGGTTAAGAGACCTGACTTAGATTTTTATTGCTTTTATAAACCTTGTTTATCCTTTAAAATAAATTTGTCCATCTGAGGGCTGTATTTGATGTCAGTAATTTTTCATAAAAAATGTAAAATATTCTAATGGTGGAAATGTGCCCCTTTAATAGAAAAAACAGCTAAAAGTCATACAGTGTGAACCATGAGGAGTAACGGTGTCTCTCCTCCGTGCAGGCGGCCTCCCCTTCCTCCGGTGCGACCCGCCGTGCCTCTGAAGGTTGAGTCCTCTCCTTCGCTTTGACCTGTGGAGAAACCTTTGGAAACCCTCTCAGAGAGCAGCTGAAGGTGGAGACGATGAAGATGATGGTGACTTGTTATCGGATTTCATCCTCATAAGTGTAAATAAGCATCAGTGTATCTCCAGAGTTCAGTGCCTTCCCCTTGGCAGTGGTTAATGTGGACATTTGGTGCACCCCCTGGAGTATGTGGGGAGCTCAGTGCCTTGCTTAAAGACTTTTGGACCAACCTGCAGTTAAAGAGCTGTGGTTTCCAAACTGTGGTCTGAGACCCATCTGCAGACGTCAAAAATAAAACCGGTTCAGCGGGACTTAAACTCATCACGAGGTGGGTCTATATGGGGCTATTATTGTAGCAAAAGTTCCGTGTGTCCGTAACTGAATCCATGTGTGCGTGATGTGATCTGTGTGGAAATTTGTGTGTGCATATTTCGATTCGTGTCCGTATTACAGTCTGTGTCTGTATGCTGATCTGTCTGTAATCAGATCTGTAAATGTGTGAATAAATCTGCAGCGTAGATATTAAAAGTTGAAAAGTCTTAAAGTTTTGCTCGAATCACTGAAAATACACACAAGTCGGCAGTTTCAAGGCCCCCCACTCTTCAACTCGCTCTCTGCACACACGTGACTTTTGCTACAGTTCTGCCGCCGGATCCGAGGGATATTTCACCCTCAGCTCAGGCTCACAGGCAGCTGCATTCAGTTCCGCTGGGACTTTGTCTCAGTAACTATATATCATCTATATATCAAATGCCATTGTTATGTTATGTTACTTCAAATTAATCCTGTTAGCTTGCTAGCGCAACTTGGCAGAGCTTTCTCAGTGAAAAAAATATTAATTTGCTGAGCTGTATGTTTAACTTGACTAAGCAAGACTACTGTTTTGCACGTTTTCATAACTAAATGAAGCCATGTAGGTACAGAAGCCATGTCGGCCGCCCTTGTAAATCCGCCATTCGACACCCCTTGAGCTGGTATGCCTGTTAGATCGCCGTGCTATATAGCCGACTGCTGGTATTTGGGATATGTAGTTACTGAGTCAGTGCTTCTCAAGTAGTGGACGCAGCTGCCTGTGAGCCTGAGCTGAGGGTGAAATATCCCTTGGTTACGGACAAATCTGTGTACAGATCGTGCGCCGGCAAAAGTGTAGCAAAAGTCACGTGTGTGCAGAGAGCGAATTG
>VOQJ01023900.1:1430-15711 GCA_015052665.1 Apistogramma diplotaenia | reverse complement strand
GCTCTCAGTTTCTGTACTCAGCAAACTGAAGAGTTAAAGCCACAGAGAGAGCAAGTACTATGGAGTACTGTAGTTCCAGTACCACTACAGGTCTCAGGTCTGCCTGTGGACTTACCTGATGTATCCCACCTGCGGCCGGTGGCTCAGCTGCCAGCGATAAGAGGTTTTGTCAAGCCAGCCGGTGTTTCGCGGGTCCTTCCAGAGCAGCTTCACCTCTCCGGGTGTGTCTCCAGTGTGCCACAGGGCATTCCTCAAGAACTCACCTGGTCCAGTCTGAGACTTCACCGCCTGCAGGATAAACACAAGGAGAAATCTGTGAAAAGAGTAATATTCTAAAGATGACAACTGAATGACCAGAATGACCAGCAGGCATTACAAAATGCTAGCACATGGTGTAATACTGGTGTCTGCCAAGTGATGGCAGCAGAGAGCTGTACAGTCTAACAGTAGAAGCAGTACATTAAACAACAGCAGAACAAAGTAGAAACCTTGAGCTGCAGGGCGGGCTGGGCTATGGCTCTGAAGGGGATGGATTGCCAGTATGCTTGTTCTGTCTGTTTCCACATCACCACGTAGAAGCTGGATGAATCCTGATAGCCAAAGATGAAGCCGGCATAGTCATCGTCTGTCACCGTGTTGACATGGAACGTTCCCTCAAAGTCAACGCCATTAAACGCTGTGTAGCCTGCAGACAAACAGAGCAGGAAGTCACAGTCTACCCGAGGACCAGGACCAGGGGAAGCTATGAACTCTCCACTTAAAAGTGGAACTCGTACCTATAGCTAAACCAGGATCGCTGTTCATCGTCTGGACAATCTCCATACCCTGAAGAGGAAAGAGAGTATCGAGATCACACAGGCGGCTTGTGTTTATAGTATAAGATATATTATTTAAATAAGGATTAGTTTGACTTGTGAATCATGCAGAACTACTCTGAAAGAGTAAATGAATAAAAATGCAGAGCTGGAAATTTCCAGTATAGGCACCCTTTAAATAATAGTTGTGCTTCTTGTCCACAAGGGGTGCTCTAGGAGTGTTTTAAGCAAAACACTAGTATCAGCTACATTTTCTTTTAAATGATTCTGGAGCTAATCTAAAAACTTAATATGAACTTCTGAGGTGTTTGGTGTCATTTCACATCTATGATTTTAACACTAAGAAATAAACAATTAAATGCTTTTTCTACTGTATGAGCTCATGCCAAAGAGACCAGGTGCAGCAACAGCAGTGCTGCACAGCGTTCACGCAAGAACATATAAGTTACCTGATTCAGAACCACCCAGTTAGGATCAATCTGGGCATCGCCCTCTGGGTCCAGGACGACCGTCTGATAGGCTCTAAAGTCCGTCAGCGTGACCTCAGCGCTCTCTGGACATACGTCAATCAAATCCATCACAGCGTCGTTATCGAAGTCGTTCTCACAGACATCGCCGATACCATTCACTGAAGATGGACAGTCATAGGGGAGCAGTTTAAATCCAGACCTGGTCAGCATTTCTATGAATAAAATTACTACTCTATGCAGATGATCCAGTTCTATTTAGCCCCAGAGAGCAGGGTTTACAGAATACGTAGATGTGATACTGTTGAGCTGGATGCTTAGAATTGAGTCACGGAGATACCAAATTTATGGCTACTTTGAGGGAAAAGAAAACAAAATACAGAATATGTAATTCAAATAAAAACATTCCATAATTATCAGAAGGTTGAGATAAATTTTTTAGGGAACCTTTCCATAGTTGGCTGATTTGGATTCAGAAAAAAGCTAATTTGGTTAAAATGAAAACTGCAGTAATTGTTATGACTGGGATGTCATAATATGTCATATTCATTAAAATGAAACAATTGCTGTGTAACAACAGAAATTTCCCTCTGCAATCAATAAAGTATTTCTGATTCTGATTTAAAAGATACAGAATCTATTTTATAATACAGTATATGGTAAGAATATGTAATTGCATAAACAGATTTGATATATTTTTTAAACCAAAAATGTAAAGTTAAAGAAGATAGTTGTGATCACTAACCTAATCTAAGTGAAGAAAAATCAGCACACCCAAGAAGCTCCAGAGTACAATCTCTTTAACAGAAAAGTTGCCACGGATACCTCGTCGACCCAACACACTATCTAGGGTTATGGTGCAGCATCCACTTCGATTAGCTGTTTTTTGGTCCTGCACCCTTTTTATGGGTTTTTTGGATGTGCGTGCCCTAGTTTTTGTTTATTGCACTAACCTAATCTCACCTTAACCATATATAATATCACATTTTATCTTCTGACTAAAACCAAAAAAAGATCTTTTCACTGATAGTTTCCAAAACAGCAGCATCTTGTAATTGAGGCCATATAGGTTTTTTTTTATGATCGTTACTGTCAGAGTCTTTCTGGTTGGGGTTGACGATGAGTCTGCAGTTGTCATGATCATCGAGGATGCCGTCATTGTCATCGTCATGGTCACAGTCGTCTCCCAGGCCGTCGTTATCGGAGTCCAGCTGGGAGCTGTTGGGGATGTCTGGACAGTTGTCTCTGCTGTCCTGAAGACCGTCACCGTCTCTGGAGACATTAAAAAGGGCGATCAGGTTTCAGTCTTTAATGAGCATGTTTCTTTTCTTTTTGATTATTATTATTGTTGACTTTTCTACATTTAACTATGGCGCTATAGTGGCTCTAAAAGTGAATCCATATACTCAGACTTTTTAATAGATTTTAATTTTTTTTCATGATAACTCACCTGTTTGGATACTGTTACTGTTAGAGGTGTGTCCACTTTGACAGTAAATTTGTACCTAACGCTGTTGCAAAACTTCACCTCTACTAATTAATATATGCAGAATTAATAGCGTTAACCATATGTTTATGAAAGAGACTTAAGGCTATGTGAAAAAGGCATTTTAAGAATATTCAAAATAACTGAAATAGTTACTTAAAATCACTGTGTGTGTGTGTGTGTGTGAGAGACGTACGTGTCCTGGTTGGTGTCGCAAACGTCTCCGACCAGGTCGTTGTCTACATCCGTCTAAAGAAGAAAGAAGACACACTGTGACCTTTGACCTAACTTACTGCTAAGTTAGAAACAGAAACAAAACATTACTGAATTATTTGCTCACGCAAATTTTTTTTGAAGAGAGATGTTGGTATCAAACACGAGATGAGCAAACAATTCAAAATAAGATTCTCAGTTTTAACATTTAATATGTTTTGGGTTTAGATTTTGCTATTTTCTTTAAATGATTTGCAAATCAGCGCACTGTGTTTGTGATTTACATTACAGACAGTGTGCTGTAAGGCCTGTGACTGTACCTGCATGGGGTTGCTGAGTTCAGGACAACTGTCACAGGCGTCTCCGACTCCATCTCTGTCCCTGTCTGTCTGCATCGGGTTTGGTACCTTCGGACAGTTATCCAGAACGTTGGGAATACCTGAACACACATTCATTCACCGGGCTTGTTTCATAGTTATAAAAGAGATTAATGCAGTAGCCTCAGTTTTACCCGTTAGCATTTTTGGGTAAATACAGATCTCTAAAGACATTAAACATTTTACAACTTAGATTGCATTTTGCTGTCAAAACTTCCTACGCTTCACAGCTCCCACAGTTCCTGTTCTCTGTCTGTAGAGGGCAGTATAGAATCACGTGTCTCCTGTGAAGTCCTAACATGGTTTCTAACCGTCTCCATCGATATCCTGGTCACAGGCATCTCCCTGTCCGTTGTTGTCTGTGTCTTTCTGGTCGCTGTTGGGGACGTTGGGACAGTTATCACAGGCATCTCCGAATGAGTCACTGTCCGAGTTCTGCTGGTCTTTGTTAGGGACCAAACGACAGTTGTCCTGAGGGTCAGAGGACATGTCACATGAGCACATCACAACAAAACAGCCACTAAACCTACAGATAGTGTGGAGAGAATAGTAATTTATTTTATGGTAGTTTCATTTCAGTGGAGGGAGACAGAATACCAACCAAAAATCCAGAAAAACACATCAGATAAAAGTTAATTATTGATTTGCACGTCAATGAGTGAAATAAGATTTCATCTTCAACCCATTGTTTGTCACGATCTTGCGTGGACCTCCAGGCTGCGGCCGATTGATGGTCATTTTTTATTTCTTCTATTTCTGAATAACTGCAGCAGCAGTTATCACCTTCTCACTAAGCTTCTTGTGCTGGTCTTGTAGCTCATTGCAGCCTTGTGCAGGTCTATAACCTCGTCTCTGATATGCTGACAGCTCTGTGGTCTTGTCCATGGGGGCGAAGAGGTTGGAATAGAAGAGACTGATTCTGTGGACAGATGTGCTTTATGCACATGAGAAGTTTAGATCAGGAGTATCTGTAATCGATTGATTGTAATCTGTGTGTCACACGGGCATGCAGCCAGTGTGTGGGAGCCAGAATTCAGGCTGGGCTGTAGGGGATCAAATACTTATTTCACTCACTGACACGAAACTCAGTTTAGAACTTTTATGTAAAGTGTTTATTTCTAGATTTTTGGTTGATATTCTGTTTCTCTCCATTAAAATGAAACTAACTTACAAATTAAAGACTGTTCATTTCTTTTGAAGCGAGCAAACTAACTAAATTCAGCAGGGATCAAATAATTATTTATTCTCAGTTTCTAACCTCTACGTTTTTGATGCCGTCTCCATCAGCGTCCTCATCGCACTGATCTCCAATCCCATCGTTGTCGGCGTCCTCTTGACCAGAGTTTGGTGTGAACACACAGTTGTCCTGGTGGACAAAGACAGCAGGACAGACTCACGTTGCTTTTGTTTTATTCTGCATGTTCAAACTGTAATTTCACATGTCACTGTTTGACATCACAATAAATCATTCCCTATTACCATAAATTGGAAATAAAACAGTAAATGATCACATGTATGACGGAACATGTCTGACCTGTTTGCAGTGTTTGTCGTTGTCCATGCAGGGCAGCGAGCGGTCGGGATACCCGTCGATGTCCGTGTCCATCCCACACGTGTTCCCGTTACCGGCCCAGCCCACATTACACTGGAAACACACACACATCACACACTGTTTTCAATTTGAAATAACTACAGTAATGATCAACATTCAGAGTTCAATCCATGTGGACTCTCAGGTTTATTTGCATACAAATCCTAATTTATCCAAACATATAAATAAATACAAAATATTACAGGCATTTTGAGAAGCATTTACAAATAAAATCTATTATTTAATTTTTTTTATTGTGTGGACAATAATAAATAATATTATTATTGTTAATAAAGTGAACTTTATTAACCAAGTTATTAGTGGTTTATCTGACCTTTTCCAACTTCAGATGAGCCATCACCTCACAGACTGCACCAAGAGGATGATTATAAGCTTTAAATGCTGAGAACACCAAGAGGGCTCAGGGGAGACTCCAAACATGCTGACTTAGACCTGGGTGCTGTGCAGTATACGCTGTAGTTAGAGATCCCTGCAGTCTGATTATCAGTGGTACCATAAAGCAGGAGCTCAGGTTCAGAACAGGTTTCACAGAACATCGTAACTTCAAAACAAAGATGCACCAAAGCCTCTTCAGACTGGCTGTGTTGGAAAAGGCATTTTCTCTACATATTCATAGTATTTTACTTTATTTCTATGAACACATGTACACAGAACTATCAACATAAATAGTTTTTGTTTTTGAATTCATTTATTCTGATCACTTTTCGGAATCCACTGCACTAAAATGCCACCAGAGGGCAGTAGTGTATAGTGCTAAACAATCACCTGAGCTCAGTGAGCTGTGAAACATGGTGCCAGGAGCAATAAACAACAGTAATGAAGTGCAAGTTTTTTAGGTTTAGTCCTTTTGATAAAGGTCAAAGCTGTGGAGTGTGTGGATTTGCCTCTAAAGTTGTGCTACTGGTCCTCTGAAAAACATCATGAAGCTGAATATATGAATTACAATAACATAAACTTGAAATTATCAGGTGTCCTCACCCTGCAGGCAACCTCTCCATTCCTCTCCATGGCGCAGTGGGCATTGATATCACAGGGGTTAAAGGTCAGTGCAGCACAGGACTTCCTAGGGAAGCATCCTGATGTTTGGTTGCCAAGGAAACCAGGTTTACAGCCTCCACATTTGTATGAGCCCTAAGTAGAGATATATGAAATGGTTATAGCTGGATGTCCACCAGAGGGCGCTGTCTCACATCAGCAGCCTGAGTCTGAGCTGGTAACAGAAACCAGAAGCTACGAGACCAACGATGCAGCGAAATGTTCAATGACAGCACAGTGATGCTCGTCTGTGTGAAGGTGATGTGAACTCACCACCGTGTTGACGCAGACGGAGTTTGGTACGCAGGCGTCAGGCAGATCGACACACTCATCAATATCCACACAGTCCTGGGAAACAGATTCAGATTTTCATGATTCAAAACACTTTACAGACACATTTCTCTGCAGGCACGTTGGGCCGTCCTAGCAGGTAAGGCACAGGTCTGACTGATTCTCCATCTAAGTGACAAACGCCCAGAGTCCTGCTCACAGTCACGGCTCACCAGGACACCTAAAAACATGTCCAAACACAGACCTAACTGTATACTGTATATTGTTGTGTTTTTCAGTTAGTTAGTTAGTTAGTTAGAAGAATCTATTGCCATATTGAGTGAACAGTTCACTACATTAGGAAATTTCTTCGGCACTTGGTGCTGTAGTGCAAGAAAAAACAAACAAATAATACTAGGCAACTTTAGACATAACTATACAGAAGAAAATAGCTTAAAAATATAACTCCAGTAATATGTTTATATAATTTTCAGGTAGTAACTTGCAGAACTCACTTGCAGTAAACTATGCCATATGTGCTCAAAGCATCTATTTTTGTTTTTGCCATTTCCATTGGTCCAATCTATGGTTGCTTTTAATTGTTTCCATCTGCAATTTCCATTTAGAAATGAGGGCATCCACCTCTCTGGCTGTGAAACGGTGCAAAGTCTGCAGACATGCTGACACAGCACAGCACAGCACAGCACAGCACAGCACAGCACAGCACACACACCCATCCATGGCTGGAGTAGAAAACAAGCTCACCTTTGTGAGCTACAAATTCAGATCATCCTTCAAGAAAAGGAAAGATTTTCTTGGTGATATGGACTCGGTAGTGTGTTAGGAATGAAAGGTTGACACTTTTTTAATACCTTTGATGAGCAAATTTACTTAATTTTTATTTTACGAGTGTATGCCATCTGTTGTACAGATGTGGACAGCTCTCATCAAAATGGTCCTCAGTACTTTGTTTGACCTCTACATGCTTGCATGTAGCAACATCTGCATTGTTGTGCACCAGGAGGAACCCGGGATCCACTGCACCAGTGCACGGTTTGACAGTGGGTCCAAGGAGTTCATTGGCTTACTAATGGCAGTCAGGTGGTAATTGAGTATCAACATATCTGTGTAATACCACTGTCTTTAAATTAACATATGATTAATTAATCTCTCTTAATATGGGTGTGGATGTGCGTGTCCTTTGAGTTGAGTCAGGGTGCCATTGCCAAGCCTGCAGAGGTCCTTCACACCTTATCCAGACCCCTTCTCATCTGTCACACGTGCTCAGGGTGAACCTGCTATGGTCAGTGAAAAGCACAGGACACCAGTGGTGGACCTGTCGACCCTGGTATTTTATGGCAAATGCCAATTGTGCTATACGGTGCTGGGCAGTGAGCACAGGGCCCACTCAGGCCACCCACATGAAGTCTGTTTCTGATTATCTGGGTAGTGACAGTCATACCAGCAGCTGAACTAGTGAAAAAACAACAGAAAATATGAGGAGGGGGGGGGGGGTTTGTCTGATTGTTGCCCCTCTGCTAATCACCTGACCAGATCAAAATCCCAAAAGTGTGAACGACTTGATGCTAAACTCTGATCCTCTGACCTGTTTGTGTGTTTTGGCATAGTCCAGTCCAGTTCCAGACAGTGGCGCCCCCCATAGGCCTGGAGGACATGGCAGACAGCTGAACCCCCCAACTGTGTTCATGCAGGCTTGGGGAGAGAAACAAGGCTGCACATCACACTGAGAGAGACAGAAAAGGGGTGTTACTATAACAAATATATTCTCTGTATGTTGTAATGATTATTTTAAAGAGGAACAATTCTTTGTTTCCTTATTTTCTATTTTTCCAATAATCAATGTTGATATCATGTCGAAAGGATCCAATGATGAGGTCAGTTTAGGTATAAGCCATGAGCTCAGGATTCAGACTCCTGCAAAGTTTTTTCTGTTTTTACATCTGTATGTCAGTCGGAGAGGATATACCTAATATTGGTCACCTTATTTCAGCAGGTGCCTTACTTACCTGCTGTTCAACTCTTATGTTTGTGAAGGGCAGCTAATCAGAAAAGAGTTGGTTAAAAGAAAGAGAAATTAAAACAGCTTGCCTCATATAGAGGTCGGCCTGAGGGGTGCATCGAGGCCCAGGATAAAATCGATAAAGATTATTTTGAACTAAGTGTCGTGCAAAGCTACTCCAGTAGAGTCCAACACTAAAAACATAAGCAGGTCTCCTTTAATGTGTGACACTGTGTACCACACTTTGTTGTTGCTGTTCATGCATGCTGAAGTGTCACTGCGTTACTACCTCGTCGATGTCCCTGCAGTGTGTCCCATTGCCAGTGGTTCCAGGTGGACAGGGTCCACAGGTGTATCCTGGGTAGTGTAAGCTCTCCATGCAGGACACGCCTTTGTAACAGGGGTTAGGAGAGCAGCGGGAACGAGGCTCGTGGAAACCTTTGGACAGAGATGCTGAGAGTCATCCTCAGAATTCAAACCAGGGTTCACTGTGAGGGGAATGAACAGAGCTGCTGACTCACCACAAACCTGACACTCCAGGATGGTGTTCCTGATCAGAGCCATCTCCTTCACCTGACGGCAAATACAGGTCACAGCACTTTATTTCTCTTCTCTATCTCACTGTGCTTGAGTGTATTCAAATGCATACTTCTCACTCTTAGTGGTCTCCATCGATGTACATACAGTGTCAGTGGAGACTGCTTTATTAAAGGTGGATGGACTGCGATGTTACCTGCTAGTTAGTGAGGTCCTGTGCCCTAAAGCCCTAAAGATGGTACATCGAGTGAGCAGTTTCCAATAGGCTTCTATGAAACCAGAGGTCATTCTGCAAGCACAGGAATCCCCCTGCAGAATTCAGGTTTGAGGCAGTTCTGCATCGGCTTTATGCTTCAAATCTGGAAGCTGCATCCATTTTTATATATGCTGCTGTAATCGTTAACTTGTTTCTTTTTCAGTCTGTCTGTTGGTCGTTTTATTTCACAAAAAAGGGAAGCATGTTTATCATAATTATGGTAGTTTCATTTCAGTAATTAATGTGAGTTATAGCACATACTGTACATGATGCTCTTATGAACGTCTGCTAACAGAAGGATTGCAGTTTCAGCTGGTGTCTGCATCCTGTCTGTCTGCCTCACCTGCTCTCTGATGTCCTGCCGCAGCTCTCCCAGGATCTGGTTAAAGATAATGAGCTGACCAATCAGGGCCTTGGTGTGGTCACCTGGCAGGAGACGTACAGTCAGACATGAGAAACCAGGTCAAATGTGGTTGTTGGGTTTGAATGAAAAAAAAATCTTACCCAGGATGGAGTTCACCTCGGCGCTCACTACAAGAGAAAGAACTATTAAATATCACACATGATATTTTTAATTTAAATGAGTGAAAATGAGCCGTTGAGTGTAAAGCTGCACATGATGAAGCATAAATGGACTCAAGCATGAGAGGCCAGTTCTCTCCGGAGTCACACTGAGTGAGATCCAGGTGAACTGACCTGAGTTATAGGATGATGAGTCTCCTTGAAACGGGCAGTCAGTCAGAGATCCAGCCTTAGCAACACTGCCACCCAAAGCCATCATGAGGGACACCAAAGCCCCCTGAAAGCGTGAAACAGAGCATGAAATGAACTGCACGTCATAAACGTCACATCCTTAACTGAGAGTTTTTCCTCATGAAGTGCAGCCACGGAAAGATGTTTTACTCTTGGTGCTGCACATCACTGCTTTATTTCCTTTCCTGTGTTGGCTCAAATATAAAGCCCCATTCAGATGGGATTTCATTTCTCTGGGAGAGGTGGAGTGATTTTAATATCACCTACTGGACTCAGGGATCCAGAGTGTACAGTATGCGACTCATTTTTCACCCCCTCCTTCACAAATAATTACAGCTGAAATTACCTCCTGCTTTTCAGCAAACTGGCTGCTCCTCAGGTCTTTTAAATCGTGCCCAGAGCCACGTTCATGTATTTCAAAGTGAAAGTCTCATCTACATTTCTAAAGCCCAAAGAAATGTCTTTAAATATCCCGTTTAGTCCAACCAGCAATTTCAAACCCAAAGACACAGCTTACTGTTGTTTATATATATTTAAAGTATATACAGTTCAAAGTACATATTTAAAGTATTTGTTTGACCAAAGAAATACTCCTCACTTCCTTAATCACTGAACTGATCATTCATTTTCTGCCTCTCTGACCTGGAGTCGGGCGTAGGATTTCTGCCCGTGTCGGATCTCCACCATCTCTGCCTCTCTGGGCAAGGGGACGAGTGGTGGCTGTCCCTGGCTGGAGTCGGCCAATCGGCAGTCAACATAGAGCTCCAAGTTGATGTTGGTACGCTGAAGACCCCCGACTCTCAGGATGATGGAGTGAGTGCGTCCATCAGCCAGGTTAGCGTTCTGCAGGTTCACAGTGTGGATCTTCCCATCAGCTTTGACATAACGAACCAGCGCTGAAGAAGAAGAAGAATACGGAAAAAACATTGAAGAAAGCAGAAGAGGAATTAGGAGAGGAAATGGTAGGAAAAAGAAGAAAAAAGGCGTAATAGAAGAAAGTAAGAAAGCACAAAAAGTACAAGAAGCAGTAGGAGGAGAAATAGATGATGCAGCAATGGTAGTAGAAGAAGGGGAGAAAGAAAACCAGTTTGACTTAAATGCATCACGATCAGGATGAGGGGCACTAAGCTGACATGACACATAATTCCTCAAATGCACATTCTCACACCATGACACAAACACTTTTAAATCACTGAGAAATATTTTTAAAGCTCTGTTTTATACAGTATATGTATATAAAAATGATAACAAACTGTGGCGTACTTTGCAGTTTGAGCTGATGGCGGCAGGATTGTGTGACCTAAAACTGGGCACAATGATACAGAAGTGTGTTGGGATGATGGCCACAGAGCTGCAGCGCCTGGACTTCAGGTTTAGTGCACAACAGCACTTTAAGAGTGTTCTAATGGGAAGAGCTCTGCAGACGAGCACAAACCTAAGAAGTTATAACAATTTTTTAAAAATCCAGAGGATTTAAGACCCCAAAAGATCAGACTGCATGATGCTTTTATACAGCAGTCCTGTATAAAAGCTTCCCAAATCAAACCTGCTGCATGAAATATTCAAAGATTAAGGCAGTTTGAGATACTCAAGGCAGTTAATTCATGAGGTCAAAGGTCAGCCTAAGCCAAAACACAAACACAGAGCAGTTTATGCAACACGGAGTCTAATTATAGCAATCATGTTGTTAGAGCTGCTGCAGGCTGAACTCGCAGTCTATCATTATCAGGACGAACACGATGATAAAGCAACAGCCGACCCAGAGTCCCGTGCAGAGGCCGGCTTATCAGAGCAGACGCAGCACAGACCGCAGAGCCACGCTGAAACTCCTTTCATGAACATGAGTCCAAGCGGAACCATCAGAGAGCAGGGGCGAGCCTTTCAGTGTTCAGTTTCAGCTTCATTAAACATCATTATGAGCTCTGTGTGATTACCAGCTCTGTAATCAGCCACAGTCTCAGTTCTGGAGGATCTCTCCGAGTTTCCACAGATCATCTGTCAGGCTCAGTTTGGTGCCTGATGCAGACATGCTGAATATCTCCATAAAGCATGTGTGCAGATTAAATATTTCACTCAGTTTATATCATACAGCATATGATATCATTTATCACATCTTCATGTCTAATGTTACCTATTTTTACTTGTGGCGCCTGGACCACTAAATCAGTCTTACTTACTTCTTGTATATTTTAAAAAAGCCTTAAAAACTATTTTATAATTTATAAGTAAGTTATTAATAATCTAAATCTGTATAATAATTATCAAGTGAGACCATAAGAACTTCAGGCCAGCCATGTGTGGACCAAAGGCAGCGTGAAGTCAGTGAAGTGTTTTCTGATCATTCTGTGAGCTTTTTTACTTATCAGGAAGTGTTTTTTATTTTGCCCACTTTTTTATTCTTTCTATATAAAAGTTAAGTCCGATCATTCAGTTACAGCTGTGTCGGCACAAATGGCTTTCCCTCCATTTCTAATCAAAGGTGAACAGTCTATGCTCTGAACACACTGTAAGATGACCCCTGTACTCCGGACTCTGTGATGGCGACCTCTGACAAAACAGGTCTCCAGTGATCCTGAACCTTACATTTCATCCCTATTACCCCGACCCTTTCTAATGAGCTGTTTCCACTCAGTCAAGCATTCAAACCGCAGACTTCATGTTTTAATGGAAATCTTCTGCAGCACTGCTGCTTTATTTCACACACATTTGACCAAAATCCATCCTGACAGGTTTAGGATCTGTGGAAACTTTAAGATTTCCAGCGGGGTTTAAAACAAAGAGGATTTGGATGGTGTTTGGATTAGAGGCAGAGTGAGAAGAGGGTGAGCAGCCACACTTCCACCAACCTTTATTGATCTTCCCCATGATGGCGAGCTCTAGGTACTTCCTGTTGTCCTGCTTGCTGTAGATGCCCAGCAGGACTCCTCCAAGCTTTGCTGGCAGCCTAAACGTAGACACCACATAGATGTCACTGAGTGCACTCAGGCCACCCGACAACTTCTCCACTGCTGCGACACTCTGCTTCGAGTCCTGAAGCCCCAACACGTCGATCACTGAGGAGCAGGAAAGAGTGTTTCATCAGCATTCGGAGTCAGTTAGTTCAAAAACCTAAAATGCTCATCAATGAAAGAGTTTCACAAAAAAACTCTTAAAACATTAATTAGAAACATTGTAAAACAGAGACATTGCACTCAAAGAGTCCCGAGAAGAAATCTGTGGGACAGCTCTCTAACAGCAGAGATGACGGTCACCCCCCCCACCCCCCAATGTATATATATATATACACACATGCCAAAAAGTTAGTCTGTTAGCTGGTGCTCTTCTCTTCTGTGGTGCCAGATAGATGCAGAAGTACCACAAATGTAACTTTGACATTGGAACCATGATGTGTTGAAGGTGTTGGTGGGTCACAGGATATTATTTTCTCATTACTATTATCTCCATGCAGTCAGCTGGAACCAATAGCAGGCTGCAGCAGATGAAAATAAACTCTTTTTAAGAATTATGTACTGTGTAAGTAAGGTGCAGGAACGCCATTCTGGATCGTTCATTCTCTGCAGTGCAAATGCAGAAGTTGCAGACACACATGTGTCAGGAACCATTGAATCTGTGATAACTGACTGATTCTGAGGCTGAAAGTTCAACGTTTCAAAAACGATATGAACCCCTGTGATGGAGCAGCCAGCTGTCCGAGGTGTACTCCAGACCTCTCTCTGAGGCCGGCGGGATCAGCTCCTGGCCTCAGGACCATTTTCAGGATAAAGCAGGCATTGCTAATGGATAAATGGAAATTATTTAGAAAGATGTAGGTGATGTTAAAAGTTTTACAGGACGGACGCACCCTCACCCTGATCCTCCTCAAAGACCATTTTTATTGCTTTTTCATTCCAGCACTTAATTGTTTTTTTTTCAAGTGTAAAATTGCTGAAAAAAAACATGTTAGAATTTCCCAAAGACCAAAGTGAGATGTGGAAGCATAAAATCCTCATATATGAGCTTCTGCAAACAGCTATCATCTGACTTCTCTGTGACCTTTGCATGTTTAACAATGACTTCAGTTACACAGCCTGCACTGTAGAAATACTGATACTTTTTAATATCTGAGACTTCTAAAATCCTGAAATCACTGAACTGCTCACACTGCAATCTCAAACAACCTCTCCTGAAAAAAATCCAACAAATAGATTTCTACAGATGCATAAAGGCTGTGTACGTCTCCTCTCTCACTCTCCTTGGTTGCCTTGAACAACCACTAACACTGTGGATTTTGTGGTAAAAATTAAAAGCATGCCCAAAAATTTAGGGGAGGATCAGATGACTCAGAGTGTCTCCTGAGGCGTTTCTACCTGCTCTAAGCTAAAAAAAAAAAAAAAGTCTCATGAAAGGAGTATCCCCCCACGAGAAGACTTTATCTCAAAAAAAAAAAAAAAAAATATCTGA
>VOQJ01023895.1:1933-13014 GCA_015052665.1 Apistogramma diplotaenia | reverse complement strand
GACCTTACCAGGGAGGCTGAGGAGTGTGATCCCTCGGTAGTTGGAACACACCCTCCGGTCTCCCGTCTTAAAGATGGGGACCACCACCCCCGGTCTGCCAATCCAGCGGCACCGCCCCAGATCTCCACGCTATGTTGCAAAGGCATGTCAACCAAGACAGCCCTACAACATCCAGAGCCTTCAGGAACTCAGGGTGAATCTCATCCACCCCAGGGGCCCTGCCACCAAGGAGTTGTTTAACCACCTCAGTGACCTCACCCTCAGTAATGGGCGAGCCATCTCCTTCATCCCCAGACTCTGCTTCCACTACAGAAGGAGTGTTAGTGGGATTCAGGAGGTCCTCAAAGTATTCACCAGCGCCCCACCCGCACTATAGATCGTGTGAGTAGAACACCGCTTTCCCCTCCTGAGTCGCCTGACGGTTTGCCAGAATCACTTCAAGGCCGTCTGAAAGTCTTTTTCCATGGCCTCACCAAACTCCTCCCAGACCCGAGTTTTTGCTTCAGCCACCGCCCGAGCCGCGTTCCGCTTGGCCTCCCAGTACCTGTCAGCTGCTTCCGGAGTCCCACAGGCTAGCCAAGCCCAATAAGCTTCCTTCTTCAGCTTGATGGCCCCCTTCACCTCCGGTGACCACCATCTGGTTCGAGGATTACCGCCATGACACCATGACCACCTTGCAGCCAGAGCTCTGAGAAGCAGCCTCAACACTGGAGGTGCAGAACATGGTCCATTCAGACTCAATGTCCTCAGCCTCCCTTGGAATGCAGTTGAAGCTCTGCCGGATGTGTAAGTTGAAGACCTCGCGGACTGGGGCCTCAGGTAGGCGTTCCCAGGACACCCTCACAATGCACTTAGGTGCACGGGGTCTGTCCGGCATCCTCCCCCGCCACCTGATCCAACACACCACCAAATGAATGCTTTCTTTTCTTTAATCACACGGTTTGGATCCTGAACAGTGCCGAACAGGCAGGTTACAGATCGTCCTTCACTGCACAAATTCCAGTACTCACTTTGGGATGAAACTCATTTACACCATCTGATATCAAACGTCTTTGTTTGTATGAATGAAATTTAAGTTATGACAGCTGCTTTTAATGAATTTATTGTACCTTAGTGGGTTTTCTTGTGTTGCTGTTTTCGATCACACAAACTGCAGCACATCGAGTTTGCATATTTTGAACAATAAAGTGGATGATATCATTCTTCATTTTATGACCTTTTTGTCAGTTGAGGAGCAGGGAAACAGCTTGATATCTGCCACATCCTATGTGCTCTGAGCTCAGCAGGACCATCGTCTGATTTCCAAAATCAAGATGATCCTGCGATAGGTCACATGATCTCCCACCCATCCCAGCTGAGGTGGCTCGAGTGTCTGAGGGATGTGTGGAAACTGATTGCTGCAGAGATGATGTGATGAAGGCGGTTTTTAAAGCACATGGAGGTGACTGAAGAGCCTGAGATGTGAAATGTTCAGAACTTCGTTTGTCTTCCAGGGTTTTAACATTAGCACAGCGAACAGGTGCACATTAAATATTAGTGAGTGCTGAGGATGGAGGGGAGCGAGGAGCAGTTTGCTCAGCTGTGTTGCCTCTTTAATCTGAGCTGCTGAGGAGCTGGGTGTGTCCTTCAGCCTGTTATTCCACTGTGACCATAATGGATTTCTTATTTTGTTTTCATCTACTAATTTTTACCCCATTTCTTAGGCACTAAAAGGTTTTTCTGTAATGGAAATTTTTTAAATTCACCTTTTTAATTGTTTGTCTTCACACAAAACACAGCCCCTAAAGCCATGCATGCATGCCAGACCACTGGAGGAAAGCGAGACCACCGACCTCCACGCCTGGAACATGTCGCCCAGCAGAGACTCCACAGTGAGCCAGACTCCCACGTTCAATTGTTCCAGCAGAAATAAACATCCTGATGCAGATTTGGTCTCTGGAGATAATTTCCTCCTGTTAAAAACACACACTTTGAATCGTTAGAGAGCAGTCTGCCGGGAGCTGAACACAGGGAGAGCCCAGGAACATGCATTTTTGTTCAATGTATTTCACACAAAGCCAACATGGTGGCAAACAAACAGCTCACAAATTATGGCTGCTGTTAAATAGTGTAAAGATTGACCTCCGACCTCATCTTCCTCATCACTTTACGATGATGTTAAACGTGAAAAGACGAGGTGGATGATGCTGAAGGAAGGTTTGAATTTATTTGGGATTTTTGCGGGATTTTCTCTGATCCACGCAGACTTGATGAGGGCAGAGCAGAGCAGAGACCTCTGTGCTCCAGTGGTGACTGAACTCATCCAAACAGACTGACGGACGTCTCAGGTGAGTCTAACTGCTGACTGTGGCTCACAGGTAACAGGTTTCTCTGTGATGAAGAGATGCTCATGTGAAGACTCAGCTCACCTCACAGGAAACTCAGACAGCAGCTCAGGTTACAGGTGTGTGTGTAAACAGTCATCAGTGAGCGCTGCGTGCTGAGATGTGTGATGACAGGAAGGGCGTGTGTCACTGACGCCTTTCATCTGGAACTGCAGGATTTAGGAAGAGGAAACTGCAAACACTCATTTCTGCCTTTGATGTTTCACAGCCAGAGAGAAAAGGATGGCAGTGTGCACATGTTACCTGCAAACATCACCTGAGTGAACGCCGAAAGAAAATGAACCTGGATGTGTTCACCATTACACAGAGGAAGTGTGCGCTGTTCCACTTTCCTGCACATTTTACACCTCAATCTGATCTCAGATCTGTGGTTTAGCTCAGGGTGAGACTGGACGCAGAGTGCTGTTCCTCTCCCTACCTGATGGCCCTGTACACACCTGTAGGGGCGGAGCTTCAGCAGTCAGAGGCAGGTAAAGCGTCAGCTCTTCATTGTGCACCCTGAGTTCCTGTGAAGTTGGAGGACGAAGAACCGCAGCTGCACTTGAAGGTGAGACAAATGCTACCATGCATTTATACTGAAGGGCAGAGAGGAATGAGAAACTCAGATTTTTTAAAGTAAGGCTGAAAAATCTGTCCTGAGTTCATCCAAGTTTTAAATAAATGATTTTAAGTCTGTGAATGATTGCATCTCAGATCAACTTGTGTTTAAATATTTGACTTATCATCACTAAAAACTCTGGATGATGTCACTCTGACACGCTCACGTATGGATGACATCTGTGATCATCAGAAGGACAATCTGAACTCTGTGTGAGCAGGCAAAAGATTTTCAAACCTGATTTTGGGCCAAAGCAGCAACTTTAAGTGGCCTCTGATAACAGCCTGCACTGTATCCCACATTACTGCAGGAGACAACACTGTCCTGTACGCACTGCTGCAGCCACGGGCGAATCTTACTACATGCTTCAATATCTGTGAGGAGTTACATCTCCAACATGTCTGCTGTGGAAGGGCCAGCTGAGGAAAGACGGAGGCTGTGCTGTAAGAGCTTACTAAGAACAGGAGGCTTCGGGGCAGCAGTGGTGCAGTAGACGGGTGCTCGCCTTGCAACTGGAGGGTTGCTTTTTCGAGCTTCATCTGAGCGCGTGATGTCGTTGTGTCCCTGGACAAGACATTTAACCCACACAGCCTACGTGTGAATGTGTTTGGTGGTGGGCAGGGGGCTCTAGGTTCTGGCTCTGTCAGACTGCAGCTGTGGCTACTTTAGTAGCTTACCACCACCAAGTATGATTGAGGTGTGAATGAATAGAGCATGAAATTGTGAAGCGTCTTTGGGTGCCTTGAAAAGTGCTATATAAGATTAAGATAATGCACAATTATGATTATTTTGTGGGAGAAAGAAGTGTTTCACTGTAGGGTTAAATTCTCTGCAGACAAACGAACCTGCATCATTACAGGCTGTCCTCAGTGCCTTTGATGCTCTGTCTGAACTGCTGTCCACACAGCAGTTAAAGTCCCCGGCTATTCTTCCCACATCTGGATTGTACTGGAGTATAATATATACTGGAGTATAATATATACTGGAGTATAATATATACTGGAGTATATATATGAGAGTAAAGCTGAATTTGTCTCTTTTTGTCTCTTCAGGTCTCTGAGTGCTGCTGATGAACCGTCTCTGAGGTCTCTGCTGGGTTTTGAGGACTGTTGTTGATCCAGCCAGGAGTCCTGATCAGGTACTGCTCCGTCCAGGCCCCACGATGAGCTCCACCTTCTCTCCTTCGTTCACCGAGCAGCGTTCTTCCTACCTGAGCTTCGGCGTGTCTCCCCCTGCTGGACTGTGTGAGGACCGCGGCGTGTCTCAGCACTCAGACTCTCTGTCCAGCTCCGTCCCCTTCCTCATCTACCCGTCCGGGGTGGACCCCACCGGCCTCAGCCTCTATAAAGGTCCCCTGAGGGGCCCCGGGATCCTGCCCTATCTGACCCCCTTCCACCACCACGGACATTTCAGCGTTTACGAGTGTCCCTTTGAGCCGGCCTTCATCCAGAAACGGAACGAGCGGGAGCGTCAGAGGGTGAAGTGCGTGAACCAGGGTTACGCCAAGCTGAGGGACCACCTGCCGGGCCAGAGCGCCGACAAGCGCCTCAGCAAGGTGGAGACGTTGCGGGCTGCCATCAGGTACATCAAGTACCTGCAGGGCCTGGTGCAGCTGGAGGACGGCGGGCCCGGCGGGCCCGGCGGGCGGGAGTCGCCCGGCACCTTGGGCCCAGACTGCAGAGAGATGGAGGCGGTCACCTGTGAAACACCCGCCGTGAGGTCGCACTAAAACACTCCGCCCAGTGCCGGGTGGTGTGCCAAAAGGTGGTCGTCTGCCAAAAAGTGATTTTCGATGTTTCTGTGTGCTTTTATGTGTAATGCTTGTGCTTGTATTGGTGAATAGAGCAGTCTACATGATTTATGAAGGGCTTCTGACACAATGAAGGAATAACCTGTTCTTTGGGAGTCTGCGTTACTGTACCTGCTTTGTAACCAATCCGGTGCTTGTTGGCCACTTAAAACATCTTTATAAAAGTGTGATGTTACACTTTGTGTAATGTCTGCAGCCCTCTGAGACAGATTCTAATGTCAATGACAGTTTTTACTTTGATAAGAAACGAAAATACAAACGGAACTTTGCCAAAAACTGATCGCAGCTTCCGTCTTGTAATATAAATGCTGTTCGTCGCTCACAATGACATATCATGACGGATATGTTTGACTTGTGTTTCACAGATTATGGGTCAACAAGTTATTTTAATTATAGGCAATCATCGCTTTTTGGCAGACGACCACTTTTTTCAGGACGTTTCTCACACCAGCTGATTACAGCCAATCAGAGATTATGTTTTTTCACCTGTGTGACGTCATCAGGAGTTAGATGTGTATAAAGGAAGAGTGGGAGTCACGTGAGGTGCAGGACACGTAAAGTTGGAGGCCTCGAACAACTGTGCAGTCTGAACCAGAGTGCAAATTCATTATTAACTGTGTGCTTGAGGGTGGAGCCAGAAACACCATCAGCACAATCTGCCCATCAGTCAGAACACCACCTGCTTCCTCCAGTTCCTGCAGAGGTGTTCCACACTGCTCCACAGTGAGTCCTACATGAAGGACATGTTTCTGGTTCATGAAAATGATGAAATCTCATGTATCTCAGGTATTTGAGGCCTGCTGTTCCTGAGAGCTGCTGACTCAGCTGTCATCGTGTGACTCGTTAAGGGTCTGACATCGCCCAGGGTAACCTGTGGGTCGAGTCCGGCTGCCTTCATTCTCGTGGGAGAGCAGCTGCACAGACCTCCCAGCCTGAGTGTAACTGTGCAGATGGAGGAGGACGATGCTTTGTGGTGACCTCGGAAACATCACACATTCAGTTTAAAGCAAGTTTATGTTTCAGTTTCCTGACATGGATGAAAAGCAAACTGAAGTTATATTTTCATATTGTGAAACGTCCTGTAGAACAAATGAGTGGACCCACAACATGCAGGTGTGGACAGCGTCCAGGTCAGACTGGGTCGTTTCCTGTGGGGGTGCCGAGGTGGTGGGGCTCACGGTCACCGCTGCACCAGCTTTATGCTGATAGCTCCTCCCACTTTAACCCCTGACTGTTCAGGTGGAGGCAACAGCAGTGACTCTGTTTGGTCTTCATAACAGATGTGCATTTATTAAGTTTATATTCCTGTGTATTAATATTGTTGTAATGCCACCTGTGGTTCAGGTTCCTTTGCACAGAAGCTGCTGTGTACTTGTATACAGAGTAAAGAAGCAGAGTCACTACTTCAGCTTCAGAGTATTTGTTAAACACAAGTACGAGACAAACTCTGCTTTTCCACTTCGGCTTAAAGGAAGTGTCACAGGGATGGAAAACAACCTCATTTGTGGAAAAAAAGGAAGTTCTGCATCCATGTGTCCCAGCCTGTCCCAGTCTCCTCACGATGGTGGGTCATTAATGAGAAAGGCTGTATGCTCTCTAATTTATGGTTAATCATGTGACCAAGCAGCTGACCTCAGGTCATCCTGAGCTCTGTGAAGTAGAAGCTGTACACCTGAGTCTCACCGCACTCTTTACGCATGCTGAACCCTCACCTGGAGCAAACTGGATGATTAAAAGTCAGCAGTGTGAGAACAGAAGTGTTTGGCTCTTTAAATTTCTTCTCAAAATGATTAAATACTCGTTTATTCCATCATGTGACAGCTCAGGTGTCAGCGTGGGATGAAGTGGTTTCAGCAGGATTTTCTGCCCTCAGACAGTTTGGCCTCCTGCTGACCTCAGGATCAGAGTAATACCTGAGACCGGTCCCTGAGGGTGGTCTGAAGGGTCAGCCTACAGACAGCAGGAGGACCTGGGGGGTCTCTGATTGGCCTGCAGGCCCATGTGACTGCACCCTCGCAGCCTGCAGGGTCAAACACACATCAGAAGATGTGAAGAGTTAAAATGTTTGTATAAACACAGATGGTTTGTTCTTTCATCAGCAGCAAAAGAGTTCAAACTGAGGGTCACAACCTGCTCGTGGCACTAAAGCCCTGCCAGTGCAAGTTCTTGAACACGTTTACACGTCTCAGCAGATCTGAATGGGAAGCACATGAGCCTCAGTGACGTCACTCACAGGACATGGACGAATTAGAACCAAGAACAATAACATGAAGATACCTGTGGTTGGCATTATTGTGAGCAGCTGCCTGAGGGGTTTCATCCCATCTACAGCGTACATGTGAGCGTCCTGGGTTACAGCGTCATTCTTCTCACATTCACAAGTTTAAAACTGGCCGGTGGGCGTTTCCTCCTGTGTGTGAGGGAAAGAATCAAAGGAGGCAGCGTGCAATCATTAAATACTGGTTTTATTTAGATTCATATGCAGTCTGTGAGATGATCAATAAGCACGAGTTCCCACCAAACACGCTGTTAGAAAAATAAAAAGCTTTTTTGCACTAAAATAACACCAGTTTGTGCAGATCCAGGCCTGACCTCCTTCCTGCTTCCGTCATCAGGCACAGAAACACCTGACTACCTGCCTCCGTCTCACGTCACAGCGACTCAGCATTTCTGACCCGAACGTCTGAGATGCTGACGAGCGGCGGCAGGAGGAACGAGGCCGTTTGTGCTGCAGGTCTTCTGTACTTTTAAACTTTTAGAGTTTGACAAAGAGCTCAGCTGTCATCAGCCAATCAGCCCGTCTGAAGCCAGTCATCATAAAGTGATTCAAGAGGAAATCATTGATGTTTTTTAGACAGAGGGGGAGAGAGCACCCCCTACTGGACGTTCAGTTCAACACAGTTAATACCACAGTGATCGGGAATACTCAGTATTGATTATCAGTGAGTGAGCAGGGGGAGGAACTTCCTACATTACAGATGAACTCACACACTTCTTTGGCTTCAGAGAGAAAAACAGCTGGACACCTCAGCTGCTGCAGACTGCTGTGTTTTACTGGTTTGTCACAGGGCGGGGAGCCTTCAGCTCATCATCATCATCATCATCACCTCATGACTGAAGCGGCTGCTCCATCATTCAGCTGCTCACACATTTAACACTGACCTGTGTTTTAAGGTGAGGCCTGTGAGCAGGAAGCTGGAAGCTCCTCAGCTGTGGGAGCTGTGCACCTCCATGCTTTAGTTTGGCACCTCAAACTGACACTGGACATGTTTTAAAGATGAACATGGTGGTGGTTCACCTGAGAACATCTGAAGAGCAGCAACACCTTTCACACTGGTGGCCGTTCGCCTTCGTTCACAGCTATGAACCTGTGAGACGAGCAGGTGAAGCTTCGTCACATGCTCACTAATCTGGACCTCGGTGTGATGTTAACTTGGACAGACTGAAGACATCCTGTTTCAGAGATGGAAGCAGCAGTTTGTGTGTCAGAGGTGACAGCTGAGGATGATGACAATGAGGCAGAGCTCAGAAACTCTGAAGAACACAGCAGGCGCTGCCCTGAAGCCAGCGGTGTTCTTCCTCACAGTGAAGCCGGGTTGGGCCTCGGCTCGGCTCCACACGACGTCCGGCCGACTCTCTGAAAGCTGCACAGACGAGTCCGGATGGTTGTCACAGGACGGCGAGCCGCTCGTACACACGGCGGCGGTGCTGCGGCTGCAGGCAGTAAGCGATGCTTTGCTCCACTTCTTGGCAGCGCCGCAGGAAGCGGCAGCGGTCCCGGGCCAGCTCCTCCCACGGGCCCCGCCGGTCCTCCTCCCCACAGCTGGCGAAGAATTCCTTCACATCGTCGCAGAAACGAACCTGACCAAAGAGGGAAGAGAAAATGCTAAAGGCGATGACCTTCCTCACGCCCGAGAACGCCAGCTCATTAACACAGAGCGGCTGAGTCGCTGACTTTTAAAGAGCGCTTACCTAACACCTTCGTTTGATCAGCTCCAAATCGAGTCTCATTAAAACTAACACTAAAGGCTGATGGTGCACATCAGATTTCATTTGAAAAGTTAAGCTGATGATGAAGACTCGGACAGAGCAAGAAAATCCCCAAAGAGCACGAAGACCATCCTGAATGAGCTCGTGTTCATCAGGACTGTGACTGAAGCTGTGGCCACGTGGGCTTTAATCCCAGACACTCAAACGTATATGAAAGTGTGGAAGTGCTCACCAGCAGACAACCTGCTCGCTGTGGACCACAGTTCATACCACAACCTGCCCCGCAAGCTTTCAGCTAAATCTGAGGTGTCACATTACCTGAAAAATGACGACCTGATCTGCAACAAATCTATGACATCATTTTGGCGCCTCTGCAGGAACTCGGCTCTGGCCCATTAACTGCCGGCACAGCCTGCTGGGAGCACTGGTTGAAGTCTGAACTGGGAGCTAATAAACTGGACACGTGTGCATCTGAGTGGAATTCATGTTGAACAGCATGAAATCAATCTGTTTACCGGAGATCAGCTTCTCCTCAGGAACACGCTCCGAGTCCAGGAAGGAGCTATTCCTGTTATCTGACTCATGTTTACTGTCAGCAGCTCGACTCTCACTCAGTCAGCTGACAGGGCAGAAGCTGCAGTTCCTCTGCTGTCCAACAGGAGTGCCACAGTGAGTCAGTGCCCATAAATCCCAATGTTTCCAGCAGAAAGAAGCCTGACACAGTAACTGCTTGGTCTCTGTAGATAATTTCCCCCTGCATAACAGCTGTTATGAAGGGGAGGATGTTTATTTAAAAAAAATACAAACACCTATTTGCATTATTAAGGGCGTGGCCTCTTGACTGACAGGTGACTGCAGCTGCTCAGATTTGGCTAAAGGAGCCAAAATGATGCCACAAAATGAAAAACTGAATTAAGAGTCAAAATTATGAAATTATTAAAACTTTTTAGTTTTAACCCAAAACTGAGTGAAAAAGAAAATCTATTAAAAGGTGTGAAATATTTTGGAGAATCAAATCTGACACGTTAAAGCAAAAACAAAGTGTAAAAAGGAGCCGTTTGATGAGCTGCACAAAGCAGCAGCTGCACAAACCAATCTGACAAAAACACGACTGAAGCTTTCAAACGGGTTCTTCCTGGTGAAAGTTCATCCTCCACACATTCGGTCATTAACGCAGCTAAAGCACAGATTTCTGATTGGGTTTCATATGGTTTCTTCTCGTGCTTTTAAAAAGTTTGAATGTGCTGAAAGCACTGAAGCCTCTGAGGCGGCAACACCCTGAGATTAACTTTCAGTCTGCAGATGTTTAAACATCTGGATTCTGGACCCCAAACATTTGTCCTTCTCATTTTTACTCCTCTCATCTTTCCTGTATCTCAACCACACCTGAACTACACCAGCAGCACATTTCTGAAGCAGACGCACCTTTTTAGTGGAGCCACAGCTCCGAGCGGTGGACGCCTCACAGAAGCCGCTGTCCAGCCTCTCCTCTGCCTCCTCTTTCCTGTACTCGGGGGGAGACCTTGGGTTGTGGCAGGGGGAGGTCTTCCTGGCCCTCACCTTGTGAGGCTTGTGAGTCCTGACTGGAGCCTGGAAGTTGAGGGGGTTGAAGGGGTCTGAGGAGGAGCTGAAGGAGTCCCACAGGCGAAGGCTCTCCTCGTCCACCTCGCTTGCAGATGCCGAGTCGTCCCACGTGTCAGAGCCGGAGGGAGGGGAAGAGGAGGGGGTGGAGTGGGCAGAGGATGGTGGTGTGGAGGCGGGGATGCTGTGAAGGTGGGCGGTGAAGTTTCGGGGATTGTAGGGGTCCTCATTTTGGCACAAAGAGCTCCACAGACGTGCCGCCTCCAAGTCTAGTTCACTGTCTGAATCGTCTTCATCATCCTCATCTTCATCTGTGTTGTCAGACAGCTCAGAGGAACCCTCGCTGTCGAAGCCATCGTCATCATCATTGTCATCATCATCTTCGTCAGAGGATGACTCCTCTGATTGGCTGCTCTCATCCTCGCTGCAGGGACCACCCATGATGAAATTGATGGTTTTGTTCCGGCACTGTGGGACGGCGAGCACCTCTTCATCCTCCTCCTCTCCCTCTGAGATGTCTCCCTCCATCTCCATGTGTGCCGAAGTTTCTGCTTCCTGTTGCGGTCGCTCTTCTTTGGGGGGTGTCAGAGCAGACAGCTGTTCCTCCTCCAGGCTGGAGTAACCATTGTCCTGCTCCGGAGTCACAGGTGAGGCCTCCCCAGTGGTGATGGCTCCTGAGCAACTCAACTGGTCACTGATGCTGAGCCGGCGGTCCGAA